>JAPDRO010000010.1:600000-865180 GCA_030247885.1 Taxawa tesnikishii (nom. ined.) | reverse complement strand
CTAACCCTAACCCTAACCCTAACCCTAACCCTAACCCTAACCCTAACCCTAACCCTAACCCTAACCCTAACCCTAACCCTCCACCACCACTACTACCACCACTATTACTACTACTACTACTACTATTACTACTACTACTGCTACTACTATTATTACTATTACTATTACTATTACTATTACTACTATTACTATTACTACTATTATTTTTATTTTTATTACTTTACTTTCTTTTTATTTTTATTACTTTACTTTCTTTTTATTTTTATTATTTTATTCCTTACTTTAAATCTTTTAATCCTTTTTCTTTTATATTATTATTTATCTTATTCTACTCTTAATCTTCTTTTATCTTTACTTTTTTATCTTTATTCTTTTTATCTTTCTTCTTTTATCTTTATTCTTTTTATCTTTCTTCTTTTTATCTTTACTCTTTTATCCCTCTTCTTTTATCTTTACTCTTTTTATCCCTCCTTTTTTTATCTTTCTTCTTTTATCTTTACTCTTTTTATCTTTCTTCTTTTATCTTTCTTCTTTTATCTTTCCTCTCTTTATTTTACTTATTCTATTTTACTTATTATTATTTATTCTTCCTATATATTTTACTTCCTTTAACTTTCTTTAAATATTTTACTTACTTTAATTCTCCTATTTATATTCTTTTTCTTTTCTCTTTCCTTAACTACTTTTCTTTTAATCTTATCTTTATACTTATCTTTACTCTAATCTTCTTTAAATTTCTTTTTATTTCTCTTTTCTTACTTTAATTCCTTCCTTTTCTTTTTTTTACCTTAACTTTTTTTTTACCTTAACTTTTCTTTTACTTTAACTTCTTTTCTTACTCTTACCTTTCTTCTTATTCCTTACTTATATTCTTATTTTTCCTTTTACTTTATCTCTTATCTTTCCTTATATTTCTCTTTATACTTATTTTTAAACTTATATAAAACCTTTCCTTTAATATTTTCTTCTTTTCTTTTTTCTTATTTATTTCTTTCTTCTTTAACTCCTTAATTGTTTTCTCTTTTCTTACTTTCCTTTTTGTTTTTACTTTATACCTTCTCCTTAACTTTAACTTTATACCTTTACTTTACGCTCTTCTTACTATTATTAGTATCTTAACTTTACTTCTTACCTTTTTATTCTTTTCTTTCCTTTTCCCTTCTTTTTCTCCTTTTTCTTTCTTTTATATCGCTAACTCTCTCGCCTTATTACGCTAACTTTACTTTCTTTACTTTTACCTTAGACGCTTCCTACTATCGCTAGGATACTATTGCTACCTTCTATTTAATTATTTAATTTTATACTCTTTATCTTATTACTAACTTTATTACTTTATCTCGCCGCCTTATTTTATTTATTTACTTTACTTTATATACTACCTTCCTTACTTACTTTATCTTCTTTTAACCTTTCTTATTACTTTACTTTCCTTATTATCTTACTAAATTCTATCGCTAACTCGCTTATATTCTACTCGTTTTAATTTACTTTCGACTCTAAAAACCTTAATACTTTACTTTCTTTACTAAACTTAAATACCTCGCCTTCTTTTATTTCTTATCTTACTATTTCCTTCTTTTAATACTTCTTTACTTTATCTCGAAATACTACTATTAACTCTACTTATATTACTACTATTACTCTTAGGTAATAATATTCGCCTTTCCTTATTTACTTATAACTCCTTTCCTTCTTTTTTAAAACTTACTATATAACTTTTATAGTACTTTGTAATTAAAATATATTATATACCTTTTATATATTATATTCCTCCTTACTTTCTCGCTTTCTATTTTCGCCTCTTTGCTTCCTACTTTCTTATATTCCCTTAAACTATACCCTTTTATTACTTTATCCTCTTTTATATATACTAGGTACTTATTCTTTTAATACTATAAACGTCGCTTTAACTTTCGCTATTACTTTACTTCTTCTTACGTCTCCTTTATTAACTATTACTATAGTCCTCTCGCTACTTACTACTATTACTAGTATATTTATACGTCTTCTTATATAACTTATACTTCCTTAATTTCCTTACTTCTTTTTACCTTAACTTTTACCCTTTCTACCTTTCCTTTTTCTTTTCCTTTTTTCCTTTTCTTTTTCTTCTTTTTTATCTAGTTTATATACGTTATATTTCTCCTTTTTTCTTTATACTTCCTCCTTACTACTACCTACTTATTTACTATTACTTCCTTATCTATATATTCGTCTAATATTACTCTTTAATATATCCTTTTATTTTTACTCTTTTCGTTTTATATATACTTTTTACTAACTTTCTTTTTACTTATTCTTTCGCCCTTTCTTTAGCTTCTTTTACTTTATTATTTCTATTATCTCTACTAACTATTACTATTACTTCGCTCTTTACTTATCTTAGCTTACCCTTTTACTTTCTTATATATACTCCTTAAAATCTTATAACTTATTCGCGTATATTATTACTCTAATATCCGGAATATTTATTTTTAACCTTAACGTACTCGTCGCTATTATTACTTACTATTTACTCGACATAAAATCCTCGAATTTCTCCCTCTTTATATCCGCCTTATTATAATACGCGTCTATACTTAACTCGTCTATTAACTTCTTTATCTTATTAACTATATTATAATATATAATTACCTTACTTAACTAGTACTATTAGTATTTCCTCCTTATAAACTCTACTATAAACTCCTTACGCTCCTACTACGTCTCTCCTTTTACCTTTATTACTTTATACCTAATTTTCTTCCTTATTATCTTTACCTTAAATATCCCTACTTCCCTTTATTTTAATATATCTTCCTTTATAACTTCGTCTCCTTTAATAGTAGTAACGTCGCTATTAATAATACTATTTATACCTCCGTATTTACTAACTTACTTATTTAGCTTATATACTTATAGAAACTCGAATCGTCGTTTAAAATAACGTAATACTCGTCGATTACGATCCTATTTAACTTCCTCTTTACTTAGTTTATATATATATTAAACCCTTTACTAACTACTAACTCTAGTATTATAAATACTATTACTACGTCGTTTACTTACTAGTACGTCTTTTACTTCGTATATATAATACTTACTTACTTATAACGCTATATTATATTTTACTATAATATTACTAATAGTATTACTACGACTATTAACTTACTTAGTACGTATATTACTAGTAATATAAATAATACGTTCTTACCCTTTCCTATTACTATAATTACTATTACCTTAGGCTTACTTATAATCGCCTCTATTACTAGCTTTTACGTACCTTTAAACTTTGCTTCTAGTTTTATTATTTCCTTTAATTACGCCTTCGCGTCTATAATATATAATAACTTCTATTTAGTTACGCGCGTTTATTTAGCTTAGTCTTCCTACGCTATTACTAGCCCTCTTATCTTACGTTTTCGTCTCGTCTTTCCTTTATACTATTACTTTTCCTTCTCTTCTTTTACTACTAATATAAACCTTAAAAACGCGTACTATATAGTACTAGACTATCTAAACTACTTCCTCTTTTTTACTACGCTACTATTTATTTCGTTTAATAATCTAGCGTATATTATACTTACTACGTATAATATATATCCTACTTACTTATTTATAATCGACTTTAACTTATCTCTAATATTATCTTCGTTTTAATTACTATCTTTATTATCTTCGTCCTATTTAAATAATATTACTTCTTATATAAACTTCCTACTAATTTTAATAATTAACTCGTAATATAACTAGATAATTAACTCTTACTTTAACCCTTTTATACTCTCTTACTTAATTACTTACTATATCCTTACTAACGTTTACTTCCTACTATATAGGCTTATATCTTTATATTATAAATAACTAAAAATACTCCGTCGTCCTTTCTAGTCTAACTAAAACCGCTTCTTTAACGCTATCTAAAATAGTAATACTAACTATAAATACTTTACTAATACTTCCTTACTTCCTTAAGTAAATACTTATAAATAATCTTAACGTTTCTACTTATAAAGTACCCTTTATAGTACCTCGTTATAAATACTACTAACTCGTCCTTTATAAATACGTTTCTATATTTTCCTTAGTTATATTATTATACTTAACGCTTAATAACTCTAGCGCCCTTACTAGTTAACTACTTATAACGTATATTAATACTAATAACTTTACTTTAAACTCTACTACGTTAGCTATATACTTGTTTACTTTTACCTTACTAACTTTCGACGTTTCTAGCTTAACGAACCTTTTTCTTACTTAAATATTACCTTAGACTTTATTAAATAATTACGTCTAGCCGTCTACTTTTAAATAGTTTCTCTCGTCCTATAAAAACTTTATTCGTACGCGCTATTACTAGCATCGTTACGTAACGTTTACTATAAGATCTTTAGTACTTAGAATTCGTATAATAGCTCGTCTTTTAACTAACGCTTCGTATTTACTACTATTTTATATATAAATCTACGGAACGTATTTATACTAAATTATAACGCCTTATATTATACTATATTACTCTTTACCTAATTTACGCTTTTACTTACTATAGTATTATAATATATCTTTAACTCGTACGTCCTTAAGTCTAATATTTACTATATTAGCGAACTCGTCCTACGTACTATAAAATAGTCTACTATCCTTTTAACTATTATAATTACCCTCTCTTCCCCTTCGGCTACGCTATATCGCTAGTAATAGTCTTATAATTACTATTATTACTATTATCTTCTTTACTACTATTTACTCCCTTTACTTATTTATCTTTTATTTCCTCTAGTCCCTCGTCTTAAAACGCCTTTTATACGACTATAAACTACGAAATCTTAATTAACTTAAATAAAATTAGTAGGTAACTATTTATCCCCTTTTATCTTCCTTCTTTAACGCTTAAAACGACTATAATATAAACTATTATATACTCGTAATCTTTCGACATATTACTCTAGTCTAATAATATAATATAAAACTTTAAATACGCTTCTTTTACTTCTAATAACTCCTTCTATTCTTTCGTATTTACCCTTTCGGCTTACTCTTTCTTTTACTTACTTTCGACTCTTCTTTATTATCTAGTATTACTCGTTTACTACGCCTTCGCCTCGCTATAATACCCTTAACTATAGCCGCGTTAATTATAACTATATTACTTCTTTTTAACTTACCTTTATAACGCCCTTTAAGCCTTTTACTACTTCTTATTAAAATAGTACTTTGGACTATCTTATTTATACTTCTTATACGTAGTCTACGCGAAAAATATTAATAGTTACCTTTATAGCTACGTATATACTAATATTTCCTCCGCATCCTAGTATACTATTAATAGTATATACCTCGTCTACTTATCTTCTATTTAGATCGCCTTAATACGTATAAAATACTCGGCTTTTTATATAACTATTTACTACGTAAACTAGGCTAATCTTCTTATTACTATCTAAATTACTACTTCTACTAGCTCCTTTATCTTATTTAGCCTATTTACGCTTTCTATTAACTACGTATAGTCGAACCCTACTAAATACGTAATTTATCCCGTCCTTTTTAACTACTAGTTTACTTTATCTATTTTTCCTTCGTTAATTCTTACCTTTATTTTTACCTTAATATTATCTACGTTTTCTATTATGCTTACTATAAACTTAGACTATATCGACTTACTATTCGGAATGTTTCGTACTTTACTATTATTTTACCTTTATAGTTACGCTCTCTTACCTCGAAAAACGCTAAATAGGCTCGGCAAATAAAAATCCTTTAGTACTTAATTATCTTTTATAGCCGTACCGTTTCGTCCTTAGTTTTTATTTACTTTACGTTCGTTAGGCGCCCCTCTTACTTAAACTATATCTAACTATAGACTATATAATAATACTTAATAATATTGTCGTCTATTTACTAAATATACTAATAATTTAGTAAGTCGATTTAATACTATTAGTTATCTTTAAATATTAGTAACTATAGGATTTCGTCTTATATTATATTCGGTACTTTAAACTTATTTAAACTAGCTTATAACCCTTCGAATTAAGTACTAGCTTCTTATAAAATACCCTTCGCTTCTTTATAACTTATCTTATACTATTTACCTTTAAAATAGGCGACGATCTTACGTAGCTAAACTCTATACTTATACGCTCGATAAACTAATACCTTATATTCTAGTAAATACTGACGTATTACGTAATGTCTATTACTCTAATAATATTAAATACTTTATTAAACTTATTATAACGCTCGTAATATAATAGTAAATAAGTTATAAAAATAGTTTATAAGTTTTATATTCGCGTTTTATATAAGAGTCTATATATTTCCTTAACTTAATATAAGTACGCGACTCTTATATACGACGCGATTCCTTTAGCGTTAATATAGATTTACGTTCTTCGTATAGTTAATTAATAATTTAACGTTATTTACTTTACCTTTTATATTAGCTTAGTAGTTATATAGTTATATAGTCGCTTTATATGAATATTAAACCCTCTAAACCGTAACTCTAACGTAACTCTAAGTACCCTTTAACGTATAATTTTAACCTTAAAATTGCGACTAAAGCTACGGCGTATATATGCGATAAATATATCCAAATTTAGGACGGATTTAACACGGGAATAAAACGCGGATATATACTTATTTAGAAAATAAGTTTTTACCCTTAATAACTTAAAATACTACGGCAACGCCGACCCTACGTATTTTATAGTACTAATAAGAAAACGAGTTTTTACTTATATTCTCGTTAAGTATCTTAGTTAGTATTTCTTAGTACTAATAAATAACAAGTTCTTACTTATATCCTCGTTAGGTATTTAGGATAGCGCTAAAGTATATAATCGCTAATTTCGAGTTTACTTTAGCTTTATAAGTTTAAAATAAAACGCTTAAATCGAAAATATAAGAGTTTAAGACTACCTTATTTACCTTACTAAGCTTAATAACGTACTAAATTTACTATAGCTTCTTTTAATCTTACCTTAATAGTTTATAGTTATACTAATTCTCCGAGTACTATAATTATATAAAGTAATATATTACTTAGGCTATATAGCTCGTATACTTAATATATATTAACTACTTATAATAAATACTAAATAGCTTAGAATTAAACTTCTCTTATTAAGGACTATTTAGCTAGCTAAGTACTAAGTTATTATCTTCTTCGTTCTTATATTAACTAGTAATACTCTCTTTATAACGCTAAAAGATATACTTAATAGACTCTTATATTAGCTTTAAGCTTCCTTCTTTTAGACTCGACTTATTACTATATATTATAATAGTAAGTATATTTTTACTTAAGAATTTCCTTACTTATTACGTCTTCCTTATTTATAGCGTATTATTTACTATAAGCTAATTAATATTAACTTAAGTTACTTACTTTACTTCTTTATAATCTTACTTTTTACTTTCTTTTAATAAAGTCTAAATAGTTAACTTAAGCTTTAATTACTAATCTCGCCTATTTTTCTCTTCTTTCTTAACTACTTTTACTTTAAAGAACTTCCTATAAGGCCTACTAAAGAATATCTAAATACTTACTATATTTTACTAAGTACCTTTTACTTTTACTTATTTATAGTTATTTTAATAGTATTCCTTTATCTTTACTTTACTTACGTAAAAGTACTAATACTCTCGATACTTAAGACTATTATATACTAGTAAACTAGGAATTAGAAAATCGTTAGAGTTAAGTAAAGTAACTTAATTAAGTTAAGTAAAGCGTAATTAAGAGTAGTATATTATAACTTCTTTACGTAACTTTAAAGGCTAATCTTTATACTACTTTACTAAGTATCTCTTTACTTTATTTCTAGGAACTATATAAGTTATATAGGGAATATATATTACTATTTAATATTAAGGATTATATAATACTAAATTACTAGAACTTATATAATTATTTAATATAGTTTCTAAAAACGCCGCTATTTTATTAACTAACGGGATTTCTCTTTATCCTTAAACGAAAGTATTAAAGTATACTTAGTATAAGTCTAATTATAATAGTAAAACCTAATTAGTAAGTAGAAAACTAGACTATAAAAACTAGACTATAATTTCTAAGATAATAGTTCGTACTAAGGTTAGAATTTACGAAGTAACTCTAAAAACTATAATATAGTTTTCTCTAAAATAGTAGCTAGATAAGAGAGAGTATAAATTAAAAGGTATAAAAAGCCTTTTATATAAAGTTAAAAGCTTAAGAAAGTATATAAGGAAATAAGCTAATTATAATACTCGCTAGTATTTAGCCTTAGCATTAGGGTCTAGACTCTAAAGTAGATAAGCTAATTATAATACTTTAAAGTATTTAGTCTTAGCGAAGAACTTTAAAATCTTCTTATCTTTTTCTTTCGACGAATAATTATAGATAACTACGTAAGACGTAAGGATTATAAAAAACAATATATAGTAGAGTTTTAGATCTAGTTAAGAAGAATAATTGCGATATATAGACTTATTTTATAGAAGCAATTTTCGTAGAGATATCGAGTTAGGACTACTCTAGCCAATAAGAAGACTCGAAACTGTCTAGCCTTAGCATAAGCCCTAGATTCAAGCGGCCAATCACAATGCTCCAAAGTGTCTAGTCTTGGCGAAGAACTTCAAAATCTTTGTTCCTTTCTCTTTCGACGAACAATTGTAAATAACTCCGCAAGACGTAGGAATTATAGAAAACGATGTATAGTAAAGTTTTAGATCTAGCTAAAAAGAACAATTGCGATATACAAAGTTTTTCTATAGGACTAATATTCGCAGAGTTATAGATGAAAGTACTCCAAGTTGAAGATTTTGAAATTTGACTAAGTCCCTTCGACGCCCGGCCTAATCCTAACCCTCGACTACTCCGGATAGAGGGGTTGCAGAGGTTACCTCTTCCATCTTTTTCAAGGTTGGTTCAGAATCTCCACCGCCGCCCTACGTACGCCTGTGCCTTCCAAATGCTCCTGTCGCTTCTTCACCACTTTGTTTCCCTGCTACCTCCCCTTGACGTCGTGACAAGCTAAGCCGCTGCTCCCGCCCCTCCTTGTTCGTGTGCGCCCCACCATTCTTTAAATCCCTCCAGCCCTACCCGATCCGCCCGCTTCCCACAACCCGGATTCCGCATCTCGTCCTACCCCCACCTTCCTGCCCCCCGCACAACCTCAACCCCTAAACACCACTGCAACCCATCGCAACTCTTCCCCTCCTGTTTGTTTGTGCCCTTGTCGCCCCCTACCTTCCACTGCCGCTTGCTGTCTCCTTTACCTACTACAAACCGAATCTCCCCTCTCATCTCTCACCCTAACTTACCCTTCTTCTTACAACCAACTTCATTCGCCCCACTTGCCCTACCGTAGATCCCTTACTGCTTCTACCAAACCGCCTGTATGCGCATAACATCACCCTATCCAACACTACACCAGAGAGTGCTGCACTCTGTCCTTCCCTGCTCAAAACACACTCCTTCCCGTCTAACTTGCCCTCCCCGTTCTTGACCTCTCCCTGCCTTTCCCCGCTAAACTCCTCCCTCCCTCCTATCCCCCGCTAAACTCCTCCCTCCCTCCTATCCCTACAACTCTCCCCATACATCTTACCCTCTTGGGATCCCCTTTACCCACCCCCTCTTCAACATTCCCTCCATCATACTATACCATCCATATACTGTCGTCCTACCTTCTTACTGCTCTCCCTCGCCATCTACTACATCCCTTGTGAAAACAACTATCTTTCATCGGACAGGAACCACTTCCACTGTCTGTTGTTATTTATATCCAACTATCTCCATAACCCTCGCATTACACCTCTTCAACCTTCCACACCTTATCCTACACTATCACTCCGCACTCTGCCCACTGATCGCCCACACCAACACCTCTCGCATTACTGCCATCGCGTTGCTCATCGTCTCGCCCCATATCCTCCACTCATGCCGTTTCCCCAGCCATTTTTGGTATTCCTTCCACTCCGTCCCATCGCCCTCGAAACCCGCTTTCTCTACCAACCTCAGCCCCTTTTCCCCGCTCCCATCGGCACGATCAGCATCGGCATCAGAACGTTCGCCCACTGACACTTCCTCCCGCTACCCCTTCCCCTCATGCAGAGCTTTTGGCTGAATCCACATTTTGTGCAGCTGTGACTGTCGCGCGTGTACCATACTCCCTTGCGGAAGTCGTCACATCCAGATTGGCTTAACGCCCCTCCTCGCTCGCACTCGTACAACGAGTGTGACTGTCCCTGCTCACTTCCGTACGTAAGCCAGCACGCCGAGCACCCGCCTGCCAGCCCGTCAAGTAACTTCGTAATCGTGCTCCGCTCTGTCTGCTCCCGCCGCTGCCATTCTTGCCACTCGCTCACTCCCTCTCCACATCTGTCGCACTGCGCGTCCTCCTCCCCACATTCCCTCCTCGATCCGTCAAGGAAGCTGCTCATCACCCCTCTCCGGCAACCTCGCGTCCGGAGGAACTCCACCATGCCCCATTCGTCAGCGCTTAGCAACACCTCGCTCTTCGCCTTAAGACAACCCTCCTCGAACACTATCATCGAGTCTGCCCTCTCGCCCGTACGGCCGGCTCTTCCGGATTCCTGCGCGTAATCGATCATACCATTCGGTATCCCCGCATGTAGTACGAAAACAATCCCCGGATAGTCAACACCCGTACCCAACGCTAAAGTTGCGATGACGAAGCCGCCATCTTCCTTCCATCTTGCTAGCTTCTCGTTGCGGTCGCTGATGCTTAGGTCTGCGTGATAGTATTCGCATCCAAGCCGGCCTGCCAACGTTTCACAGTCTTCCTTTCGACGGCAGTAAACCACTGCCCTACGCCCCCTACATCTCGCCTGCGCCTCTTGCAGATCTGTTCAGCCGTCTCGACGACTTTTCCTCTGGCACACTCTTGCACGTAGTATCTAATGTTCCCTCTTACTGTGCTAGCTCGGATGTAGTGAGCGTTCTGCACTAACATGCTCTGCGCAAGCTCGGGCTCCAACAACGGTGGTTGGGTAGCAGTCAGCAGCACCATCTGGCACGGAAGTGCCCGGAGGTTCTTCAGTTGCGTCAGTTTAGGGCGATAGTCACTTGCCGTGTACGTAAGGTGGCATTCGTCTACCACCACGCGCTGAAGTAGCCGCTTCTGGCTTAGTAGTGAGGCGTAAGTCAGAAACCCCCAGCTGCCGGCTATATCCGCACTCACGAGCACAATCGGAGCCGGGTTGACCTCTCCGCTGCTCCATTCGATGTGCTCAATCCTTGCCTCACGTAGCCTACCCTTCAGGTCGATGAGTAGGGCGCGGAATGGCACCACCACAATGCTGACTTTGGACCTCTCCAAGACTGCGGGGACCATGAAGAGGAGAGATTTCCCACCACCCGTCCCAAGCACAACCACCAAAGGTGTCTTTCCGCCGAGGATCGCCGACATCGCGTTCTCCTGCTCCCTTGGCTTGAATGCGACATCGCGACGTCCAAGTATGGCTTGCATTGCTTCTTCCACTCTCGTCTTTGATCCTTCAACGCTAACAGTGACTGCACTAGGTTGCAGCTGGCCTATTCCTCTGGTATTGTAATCCGCATCGTCTCTTCTGGGTCGCTTAGATGCGGAACCACCATCAATGAAGGGAGACAGGCGCTTCTCCGGTCCAGAGGCAGAACAAGCCATCTTTGCGGACTCTACCAACCTCTCAGCATCGATGTTGTCACTGCTCGCCAGACCTAGGAAACGATGCCAGCCATGACTGAGCTGCCGAAAGAACTTGATGGATCGCATGCTCAGGTGCTGGACGATGTCGACTGGGACACCGTACCGTTGGACCCCGATCTTCTCCGTCCTCCCTGCTTGCAGCTCCAGGCCACTGTCAAGCTCCTCCTCCGCTTCCTCGATCTCTTCCTCTCCGATCTGTTCACGGGTGCCGTGTGCAAACTGCTCACTGACGCGTTCCCTTCCTATCGAGATTGCCGCATGTCGATATTCTAGTGTCGTTAGGCGGCACCCGAGCTTGAGAGACGATTGGTCTACAATGACAGAAGTCAGTCGCTCCGTCTCCCATGGACTTCCCCTTCTTCCCAAAGGTAATCGTTACGTGCACCGCCGAGCACGGTGACTATGAGGTGCTCTCGAAGCGCTTGGACATGGATCAGGTAGACGGCGACAAGCTGACCTACTCGATGAGGCAGGTATCGCGGTATCACCTTGGGCTTGTCCCACTGTGATTGGGTTTTGTGGTAGCGACTGACAAACACGACCTGACCGTCGAGTACAAAGATGTTACGGTCCTGCAACATCCCATTCCGATGTCTGGCACTTGTGATCTCCGTTCCCCTCGCCGGCTGGCCTCCCGTGGTATGCACGCAAAACAGGAGCAGCTTCAAGAACTCGTCGGTCTCATGCAGGTACTGACGGACCTTACGCATCTGCCATCTGCCATCGACTCGAATATGCTCCCAGCGAGGTGAGCTTAGTAACCTGCTCACCGTCCAGTGCAATCCGCCATCGGCGACGCCCGGAACGCGGCTAACGAAAGAGAAACCCCGCTTGGTAAAGGTAACGTCGTCTTCCACCGCGTCGAGCGGGAGTTGGAAGCGACCGTGTGGTTCCGTACAGAGTACAGTCTCCCACAACTGTGCCTCGCATTCATCGATGGCCGTTTGAACCATGCTCTGGAATTGCCCAACCACGATCGGTCGCCCGTGGAGGCGCAGCACTTTCTTGTCTTGCGACCATTGCGTACTCGCTACGTTCGACGTGTTTAGTGCGATGGACTTGCCATATGCCAAAAGGCTGATCATCGTGCTCATGGCACTGTAGCTACCGTCCGTCAGGTACTTCTTCCGCGTTCGCAGGAACTCTTCGCGCTGGACAGTCCCTTGGCTGCTGCGCTGCGCCGATGGAAGCATGATCTCCGCAGCGAGCACGCGGACACAGTAGATGACTCCGGCCAACATGAAGGAGAACTGATCGGCATTCCGCAGGCGGTTCGTCTGTTCGTCAATGCCGAGCACAGCGAGAAAGTGTATCAGTCCGCTTGAGAACGGCTGATCATCGACGGCTTGGAAGATGAAGGATGAGAACAGCTTTAGCATCGTCTCTGCCTGACTCCGCTCATCTTCTAGCTCCAGGGCAGCCCAGAGCTCCCGAGCCAGATCCTTCTGGCTGTCGCGCCAAGGGAACAACTCGCACGCATCTCGCATACAGTCTCGCCGCACTCTCCTCTGAACGGGAACGCCAGAGCTGCTTGCACTATCATCGCTCTCGCTTCCCTCGTCCCGTTCACTCGAGGACAAAGCTTGGGCAGCATCAGATGAGGCTTCATTGGCTAGGAGCACACGAAGGACGTAGCAGGTGAAGCGTCTGAGGTAGCCCGCATATCGTTGCTGACTTTCGGGGTTCTGGAGCCTGCCAAGGGGACGCTGCTCGATTTCCTTGCGCTTGACGCTCTTGAGCCATCTCCTTGTTTCAATCGCCAAAGTTGCCAGGCCTGCAACGCTTCGTTCAATCAGAAGGTCGACAACGCGTACAGCTTGCTGCAACAGTCGCTCCTCACGGTCCGGTAGCCGACTGGCGCGCGACAAATCGGCAAGATTGCGGCGCGCAAGGTGTTCTGGCCAGCCTGTCCGGTTGAACCAGCCGGTACGATCCGTCTTCGCAACCTTGTCGTCGGCAGTCTCTAGCTCGCGCTCTCGCCGACGAGCAGCCTCTCGGTACTCCTGTATAACACTCCGCGTATCGGTACAGCCTTGCGTGTTTCTGGAACAAGTCACTTGCTCGGCTGCCTGCTCGCGTTGCTGCAGGGAGACATCGACGGTAAAGTATCGTTGCAACCCGCTCGTCGAAAAGAAAGTCTGGACCTTTACGTCGGTCCATTGACGTCGCGCTTTCGTACTTGATCTCCAGCCATGCTTCTTGTTGCAGTGCTGTGCGATGGTTCGTGAGTTTATGCTGATATATCTGCATTCTACTACATCACATATGAACGCGTCGCGTGGCTCTCCAAGCGCGGTAAAAGGCCTTCTAAGAGGCGGTGGAAGAAGTACGTCTGCTGGCTTTGCGATCTTATAGCAAGCGTGCTGTGCGATAACTACTGCCAATTGTGGTTTCCCTACATTAAGTTAGTTAACTTGTGACAGCAAGTTGCTGTAAATGTGCCCTGACGGCCCCAATCTTAAGATCTGTGAGGCCTCGAGCTCCAGACACGTAGAGGTTTATACGACCTGTCTGCTAGCAGTGTTCAATATGGGGCAACATGGTTCATTCCGGAGATGCCATACTGCCGCGTTGTGGACAAAGACCCAGAGACGTGATTGTATTGGCCAAAAGCCGGGATCCCGAAATCCGGATCTTGTCGTTAACGTGATTCCCCACTTGATGACCGATCCCACATGATGACCGATTTTGCACATCCTAGCTAAACATGAAAGCACAGCTCTAATAATTCAACCACTAGATGCATTAACCTGATGTTTTATGTACTTTAAGAAGACTAGTAACAGAGCTATTCTGGCTACTAACTAACTTAAAAATATCGTGAGGGCGGCTGTGTGCTACGCCCGGAGCGTAACCTCCGCGAAACCGGTACCCAACCTGCCTTTCGCTGGCGCAAAGTAGGACTAGAAACCCTCCCTCTAGAAGTAACAGCACGCTGAAGCTTAGACTCCGTAGAACCTAGAATGGCACCTGAATCGCTTGCTTCTCGCTGGGTGCGCTGTGTGGAAGGCTGCGCGTGAAGCCTCTTCCGGGGCACCCCTACCCCTTCCTCTTCGAGACCCCTCTTCCTAGGCTTAGTAGCGTCTACTTTCGCTGCCCTTACTACTATCACTTCTCCTTCTTCTATGGTAGCAGCCCGAGGCTGCTTAGTAGTTTGCGCAAGCTTACTCGCTTGTTGCGCTGCTTTCTTTGCCGCTCGTTCGGCCTTTTCACGTTCTCGCTCTGCTTTGGCTGCCTCCCGCGCCGCAGCACGCGCGGCCTTTCTTTCCTCCCTCTCACGCGCTTTGTCTGCTCGTGCTCTAGCTGCTTCAACCTTCCGATCTTGTATGGCCTGCTTGCGTTGGCGCTCCGCCTCCGCTTCGTCGGCTGCTTGCTGCCGAGCTCGCTCAACCCGAGCGGGACTGAAGAACCGTGCTCACATGAGACAATCCTTTTGTAGACCTAGAGAGGCCTATCAAGAAGCCTTTCTCGTCAAAGTTGTACGTGTTTGATGGCGTGACGTCGTACTGCTCCATCTTTTGTGAAGCTAGGTTAAGAGCGTTAGACGCGCATACTAGAAGCAGGCTGCACGCTACTATAACGCAGGTGGGAGAAAACTGACTAGGTCAAAGAAGTCTTGGAAGTAGTGCGAGTTATCTGCTACCTTGCGCTTGTGATCGATTGTTCGTAGGTAGATGCTAGTGAGGCGATCGCGGTGACGCTGGTAGAAGCGCGTGACCCAGTTCTTTCCAAGCGCAGTTTTTGCAATCTGTTCAGCAATATTCTTGAGTATCTGCGGTGTCGGTGGAAGGCCACGATCCGTAAGTCTATTAGCATGCGCAACAAGCGCCTCTTCTTGCGCGTCTGTGAGCTTCCGGCGCGTGTAAGAGATGGCTTCTTGGACTGTGCCTGTTTCGCCTTTGTAGCGCTTTGCTAGTGTTCTACGGTCGATGTTCCACTTTCGCGCAGTCACGGCATAGTTTATACGCTCTTGCGACTCTAAATCATCTATTGCGCAAGCTATACGAGTGTTGTGGTCCATTGTGGAGTAGGATAAAGTTGGTTGTTGGTAATGCGCAAAATCGGTCATCATGCGGGATCGGTCATCAAGTGGGGAATCACGTTACAAGAGACGGGGTCTCACCGGGAAACGGTTTTCACGGGGAAACGGTTAGCCGAATCTCACCAAAACTGCCACATTAAGCTTAACCACAACAATCCACACATCACTACTAATAGCTATGTAACGACTCCTATCGACTACAACGAGCTAGAAAACAACTATGACTAAGTTTTAGGTCTATCCGATCGCTTTGTGTTGAGATATGCTACCGCCTGTGGCGCGCGAACAGCTAACGTAATTGACGGGGTAGTTGGTCAGGCGGGGTAGTTGGTCACCAAAGCGCGACCTTTCTATCTTTCACCGTTACTACCACCCACCATGAGTACTTCCACACCTAGTAAACAAGCCTATACGGAAGAGGACATCCAGAAGGCAATATCCGCAGTAAGAAAGAAAGAATACCCGTCGATTCGCAAGGCTGCGCTTGCATTCAACGTTCCGAACGCAACGTTATAGAGTCGCATGTCTGGACGAACATCACGCGCTGCAGCGCACCAAGAAGAGCAGCTCCTTTCAAACGCGGAAGAAAGCTGTTCGCATATACTTCAACCGCTTGACGTTGGCGTGTTTGCGCCGCTGAAGCGCGCGTTAGCTTCCGAAACCGACGCCGCTCTTCGACTCGACTCAGGCCGCATCTCACGCGTTGAATGGGTTGAGATGTACATCCGCGCGAGGGCAAAGGCAATTACAGCTAACAACATCCTCGCTGGATGGCGCGGTGCTGGTTTGGTGCCGCTAAGCCCTATAACAGTGCTTGATAAGCTGCCTACGATGACGACCCTAGCCGCTTCACCACCGCGTACACCGCTACAACAAACCGATCTGGACTTATCGCTACTCAACAGCTCACCGCCAGATGGCACTCAACTACGCGAGGCAAACGCGCTGTTCAACTCCACGATTAAGGCGATCCAGGATGCTCCATCCCCGGCGAAGCGGTATGCAGAGCGTATGACTCGCGCTTTCGAACAAACCCATAGCGAGAACGTCGCTTTACGGAAGCAGGTCAAAGAGCAGGAGGAGCTTCTTAATGCACGGAAGACTCGAAAGAAAGGCAAGCGAGTTGAATTGAAAGGACGGTTCGTGTTTAGCACGCAGGAAGTATTTGAGATAGCGAAGGCAGCGGAAGCGGAGACAGCAAAGAAAAGACTCGTGGACGGCCACGTAAGCGTCCAATCGAAGAGGTACTCGAGGATGGGGAAGATGAAGAACTTGAGAACGTGTCCAGCAACTCAGACTCTGATTGTATGGTGACTCGTCAAAAGTATCGGAATTCTTCCGCGATTGATCGTCGCAACGCGTCAAACCAGAACACCCTCCATCAATTGAACTACCATTATGGCGCCTCAAACTCGTGCTCTTGCTGCTATCTCGCGTAACCGACGTCGCCAGACTGAGCTCTCACCAGCTACGAGAAATCAGATCGTTGGAGCGGCTGCTGCTGGTATGCCACAATATAAGATACGCGACCTTTTCAACGTACCAGCTTCCACCATCAACAGGACTATCAACAACGCCTCCAACAATCCACAAGGTGTCTCAAAACCTCGCTCAGGCCGTCCACAGCGTTGTACAGAGCGCACAAAGCGTGCTATCCTTCGTTACGCACGTAACAATCCATTCAAAACCTATAGCGAGCTTTTGAAGGATCTCCAGCTAGATTGCACCACTCAACTGTTTACCGGATTCTAAAGGATCAAGGCATCCAAGATTGGATTGCCAAGAAGCGACCTTTGTTGTCAGAGGCTACTGCCAAAAGAGAAGAGAATGGTGTGAATTACACAAGCATTGGACTGTTGAAGACTGGCTAAAAGTCATCTTTTCAGACGAGTGTTCTGTAGAGCGTGGAGCTGGCAAACCAGCTGTATGGGTATGGCGAATGTCTGGCCAAGCATATGACAAAGATAAGGTACAACCATTCAACAAGAGCAAGGACATACGTATCATGGTATGGGGTAGTATCTACAATGATCAAAAGACTGAGTTAATTGTTATGCGTAGGGATATGGAGTCAAAGAGGCAAGGCTACTTAGCAAACTCATACATTGATGCTCTTACTATAGGCCTGCTCCCTATGTACAAAGAAGAACTGCTGTTTCAACAGGATAATGCTAGAGTCCATACAGCCAGAAAGTCAGCAACTTTTCTGAAGAAGAGTAGCATCAATCTGTTGAAAGACTGGCCTCCATACTCACCAGATTTGAATCCAATTGAGCACCTTTGGGCTATGCTAAAGAAGAAGGTTTTTGAGCTCTTTCCTAACATGGATCGCTGGTCTAGTAGTGAGGAATGCATTCATGAGAGGATGGAGGATGCACTCATTAGTGCATGGGATCAGGTTGATAGTGAGAAGGTGTACAACTGTGTTGCTAGCATGATAGATAGGATTCAGGCTTGCCTTCATAACGATGGCTGGTACACTAAATACTAACGAAGATCACTTTTCCTGAATTGTAACGCAAATCTATGGTGTTTGAACTATTCTATACTCAGTTTGCTAGTCAATTGCTAGTGTTGTGAGTACAAAGCATATGGTAGTGCATCCGAGGGTAGGATTCAGATTCGGAGAATCCCGATACTTTTGACGAGTCACCATAAAGTTCAACAGCTGCGCTGCGACCGGCTTTAGCCTCCTGTATCTTGCAGCCGTTTTTTGCCTAAATGAGCTAGCCTAGACTAGCATTTATGAAACCACGTCCCGAGTTTAATCTAGCAGCCTACATAGGGTTAGGGTTAGGGTTAATGATAATGGGTAAAACACGCGTGAAGAGATAAATTGATAAGTAACAAGTGTCCTAGCACTTTGGGGGTCAGCCGACAAAGTACTTTCGCCTTGAAGGCTCATCAGGGACATGTTCTTGTTTGTCCTTATATAACCGGACCACAGGCCCGGCAGTATGATACGCTAAATCAAGGGGGTGGCTGGACCAATTACCTCCCTTGTTTACGCGCCGTACTGACGTGGCACGTGCTTGGCTACACATTGCGGATTTCTCCGCAGCGCAAGGCGCCGCCTGTATTGGCCGTCCCGTCTTTTCGCCGCATCCGTCCTAGGTGCCCATCGGCCCGAAAGCACCTACTCAACGTAGGGAACAAGGGAACCGAACGACCGGTGAGTGGAGGGAGCGACAATTTAATAGAGTACCCAGACTCTCACCTCCCGAAGGGGGCTATCTTTCTAAAAACACCTGGCACTTGGTCTGGTCTGTTTCCTCCTAGTATATGATTTCTCTCCCGGTTCCACGGACTCCTGCCTACCTTTCTATCTCGGCTCCGGTTCCGCTGCGTCATCTCTCCATTCGGCCTAGTATCCTAGCATCCCCATGTCGCATCTGTCGCGACAGTCTTAACAATCCGACATCTTACAGAGGCAGGTACCGAGGCTCTAAATCGTGTCGGTTCTGCCGTTCTCTTATTTGCAACTCGGGTTGAAGATGGCAAGATCTCGCTCTAGTAGCTGCGCTGCATCCTTTGCAGGGTGTAAGACTGGGCGGCGTCCGTTTGTGCCGCTATACGGTGTTGAGCCTCAATACGACAGGGCACGACGCGAAGCGCTGTGACTTGTGCGCAGACCGTAGGGCGCACGACAGGCGGACACTCGGATCGAGGCGGACACCTTGCGCGAGCGTTAGAGAGAACGGTCAATGCCTAGTCCAGTTTACGACCGTGCCACAGGCGGCGTTCACAGTCGATGCTCTGTATAGCTGATCACAAGGTGGAGTTCTGCAGCTGAACATATAGTGTAGTCGTTCAGGAAATAATGATGGTGGGCGTAAAATTAAGTCGTTTCAAGGATGCTACGCTGAAGGGTCGCGGACAAGAGACCGGATGCGTGGTAACAATGGCCAAACGCCCGGATCCGGGAAGCAGGATTCCATCGTCACGTGCAGCTTCATGCGGGGATACAAGCCCAAGGGAGCAAGCAAGACTGTTGCGGAGCGTGCAGCAGCTATGGCGGCCCTTCCCGCAGACACCTTCGTCGTGGGCTGTTTTGGGCCAGCGCTTAGCGGACAACACACGGGAAACCGAATATCAGATCTTGCCTCTCGCACTATTTCAGTATAGCTCGTTTGATAAGGCTAAGACCGCCAAAAGGCGAGTTTCGGGGAACGGTCTGCACATAGAGCCAGATCGGAGCGGGGCGTTGTAGGACTACCGTCCATCTGTAGTAGGTCGGGAGTTCGTAGCCGTACGAAGGGATCCGGAACCGCATGATTTAACATTGGACTCGGACTAGAAGACAGGTTCTTTTGGCCTCCTTCCTATTTCTTGTTTCCTGGGTCGGTAACAATGCTATCCCTACTTATAGAGAGCAAGGCAGGATGTAGTCTCATGCTAGGATGAAGGAGGGAAACTGCAAATACGCAGATTCTGTTTGTGCGTTATTCAAGAGCTTGTCCTCGGACCTCTTCCACTTATAAGAGCGTGCTCAGCAGCCCCCTTCTCGAGGCTTGTAGAAGACTATGAAGACATACGACACCCCGGATAGGTCGTTTCTCGGTGACGAGTAAGTACCAACAAGCGACCTTGCGTACTTCCATTAGCGTTGGCCCGCGCATAGTGGTCAACCAATGTATCCTGTTAGACGCAGATATCTGGCTGGACTCCTACGTTACTTGAGGAAAGTTTCGGAGGAGCGCACATTATATGGAACAAACCTTGCAATTCGTTGCAAATCCTCCAGATCACGGTCAGCGGTCGCAAGCTAGTAGCTATGCGCGTGATGTGTTGCGAAGCTAAAGGATCGCATTCAGGTAAACTCAGTGCTATGGTAGAGAGTTCCCATAATACTAGAGCCAACAATCTTAGATATTGCCATCGTACGTGGATGTTTGGGATGATGCGCGATTCTTTACCACTCACAATGCTGCCTCAGACCAAGGGTCGCGCAGCGCAGAATGATCATATGCACAAAGCGGGAAATAAGAATCTAAATATTAGGCTTGGCGCAGCCCCGCTCTCCGGTTCTACTTACGTCGGTGAACGTGCCTAAGCTGATCCCCACGTTGTTACCACATCGCCGTAACCGCAACACTGGGAAGTGAGCACTAAAAGTCAAGCGGGACACACCAAATGAGGGAGCGATCTACCTGCGGTCTATCGGTACAGACAAGATCATGACTTCTTTCTTTAGCCTTCCTTCGGAGTTGACTACCAATGTGGTGTCCAGGCTCAGCGAGGCGAGCCAGAAAAACTTCCGCCGTATGTCCCAAGCACTTCTGCGGTATTCACATGCTTTGTCTCCAGAGCGGTGCTATTCGATCTCAACCGCGGTGGCACCGACAGCCTCGTAGCCATCTCCCGCTATAAAGAACTCGCCCAGCACGTACGCACCATAACATTGAAGCGGAGGAAGGGCTTGAAAGACTTCGATCACTTCGAAGACTGGCGGAGCATGCCCGTGTACAAACAGGAGCCTTTGTGGCCGGGGCGGGACGCTGGATGCGCGGAACTTGATGCGGGATCGACGCCTGAGGGGGATTGGGACGCTTTGACAGAAGATGCGCATCTACGGCTGTACAAAACTACAAGAGCGATCGCTTGGCTGCACCAGAGCACGTACGTCAGCTCACGTTCTCTTTATGCTTCTTCATCAACGGCGGAGTCGAAGCCGGTGAGCGTATTAACCCGCAGACGGCTCAGAACGAGCCGTCACTAGGAACTTTACTCGACTTCGCTAAGGCGGTCGGTAAGTTATCCCGTCTCACACAATGTGCAGAGCTGCATTAATCTCTGAAGCCAGCGCGCGCTTCAGCGGTGCAAACACCCCAACATCAAGCGGCTGGAGTATGTGCGAACAATGAGGTGGTAGGACGAGCAAGCCGATTGTGTTCTGCATGCAGAATGCGATCACTTTCGCTGTCATATGGCTGCCATAGCCCTCTATGATCAAAAGCCGCCGAGCTGTAGGGTCTTCTGGCCGCGTCAACGGCTCGAAAACAGTAGTCAGCCGCTCGTTGCCACGACTGTTGGACGTCCAGCCGCTGCTGCTAGTCGAGAACCTCCAGTCTGGAGGCGTGTGCACAGGTATCCATGCGGTGTTGGTGTGTTTAGTCTTGAAGATGATCAAAGGGGCACAGCTTCCCCGGCAGCGCTCACACACTCAATCGCGGTTATTCACTTCCCTCGGCTTCCGATCTGCTTCCAGCTCGATGCCTCGCGTATATTGACGAGAGCTCTTGATGTTTGGCTCGCTCTGATTGCGAAAGCGGATTCATCCATGTTGTAGACGCGCTCTGGAGGATACTGGTGTTGCAGGAAAAGCTCCGTCTCCACATCAACCCACCTCTTTACGGCCTCACGACTTGTCGCGTTGAAGCCAGCGCCATCGATCTGATTAGTCCAGATGCCTGCGATCTCAGAACGGCAAGTCATGGCGCTGTCCAGCCAGTTCTGAAAATCGATCACAGAAGTGGTGATGGTCTCCTTGATAGCTACACATGTCCGCATTGGGATTTCCTCAGCCATTTGCAATACCGATGCAGGCGAAGTAGTGAAACCAGTAGTGTAAGATGCGTTGTTTATAGGACGAACGTTCCTTTCTTCGAGTTCGAGAACGTTTGACCTGGTACATGCGCTATAGTACACGATGTTCGTCCGGCTTTACGGTTGCGTAGAGCACGCACAAGGAACATGCTATGCGCGGTCAGTCTCTCGGGGCGTTGCGTAGTTGTTCTCGTAAAGCAGATATGACCGTCTCGATGGCAATTCCAACCCGCCCATAGAAGATATGGCCGTAAGAATTCTTCACTTTTGGGAGGGCATATTTAGACGTTCTTGCTAGCCGCGCGTAGAATGATGAGGAGCAAACTGACGTCCATGAAGGCGTTGCGTTCTGGAAATGATGCGGAACATGTCTCGTATGCCGCGTCAATCCTTGGGCCGGAACTGCAGGCGGGTCTGCTCCTTTGTTTCCTTCGTCTTGATCCGACGTCATAATCGGTCGAGGCCACATGCATTTCAAGAAGGCATTTTGACATGAGAACGAAGCGTTGGCTATTAATTCATGAACTGATGCGTTGTTGTTTTTGGCATACATATCCCTTGGCAGCCTGCGGAGGGTTTCCGCACCCAGCTGTGTGGATTGTTTACGCGACAACGTGTACTTGTATACAGCAAGCAAGTTCTTTGCTTGCAGTCACCACCATCACCGAATGGCCTTGCGTGTTGTAGACTGGCTGTCTACGCTCGACATTTCTCTACTCTCGAGCCCTAACTGCACTTGCGTTGCCCCATCAAGGAAGCGCAAGAGTAGCATCGCACCCTTGGCTGGCTTCGGCAGCCCACGCGCGCCTGCGAACACCAGTTGCCGTAAGAGAAATAGGCACACCATGTCTGGCGGTCGGTCCTAAACCCCTCAACCCCCAACGTTATAGATAATGTTGGAGAAGAGAGTTCTAACACCAACTAGACGAACTCGCGCTCGATGTAGAGGTAGACTACACACCACGCCCACGCCGGCGACACTCGCAAGCCTTCGACATACCGGCTATCCCCTTCGCTTATCATCGAAGCGTACACGCTCCTCTGCCACAAGCTCGCAAACAGCCAGCAGCTACCATTCGAGGATGTCATCCAGTCCAACAAAGGTCGGCGCGCTGAGGGGGTTGGAGAAGCCCGTCATACTGCGGACTATACCATCAGAAGAAGGATGGGAGGAAGGTCTTCCGGAAGAGCTAGTGGCGCTGGTGAGGCAAACACGGTACTTCTCATATGGAATAGGTGCTGTGCCAAAGGAGCTAGAGGTATATCTGCAGTATACTTGGTGTGGTACGGAAAGGATACTGAACGGTGTCAGGATGCCATCAAGCCATCTTTGGGGCTCGCATGGAACGAGAGTATGATCAGCGGACCTGACCTCTACAAGAAGCCGCCGAGTATTGTGGACCTCGACAGAGTGACCCGTCGCACGCGACAATATGCCGAACTAGGAGAGAGCGAGGCGGCCTGGAACTCGGCCGTGCATCACTTTCTCGGCTTACTGGCGCTCGAATGTGGCGCCTACGAGTCGGTACTCGACTTCAACAACATGTGCGTTGTTGCTAACCTTCCAATCTGCATCTCACAAAGTCCTCCCAGCCCATCGCTCTCCGCGCATGACTAACGCTAACTCGACAAACAGTTCTTCCGCCCGCATCTCCAGCCGAGAACTCCTCCCTCTGAACGCAGGCGGCCATACCATAAGCAGCAAGATGGTTGACTTCGCGATAACCCTCAAACCGACGAAAGAGATGGACATCGCTTTCCGGCACGCTGAGCCCATCGTACCCGGCCGACCGCAGTCGTTCAACCAGACTGACCACTTGCCCATCGCCAACCGTCCCATCGCGGTCAGCATTGAGACGAAGCAGTCCGGAGAGGGACAACAAGCCGCGTACGGGCAGCTAAGCACCTGGCTGTTGGCGCAGTATCAGCGACTCCGATATTTGACCGAACAGGCGGGCAACAAAGATGCAGAGATGCCGTTGTTGCCTGTCATGGTCGTGCAAGGGCCTACGTGGAGTCTCCTGGCTGCGAAGCAGAACGAGGAGGGAGAGGTGATACTGTGGGACTGCGGGATGTTTGGAGAGAGCAAGAGCAGGCTAGGTGTCTGCCAGATCTTGGCTACGCTGTTGCTGCTTATGAGGTGGAGTCATGAGGAATACAGGGCTTGGTTTGAGAAGCATGCCCTGTGCAAGCCAAAGTGAAGAGGTTGCACTGCCCGTGCATGGGGACCGGCCTACTCTGGTGTTCTTCTCCGGGACGCGACGCGTTCCACAAGAATCTACCGGCTAACGCTAAGTTGCATGTTTGGAACGCGTCGCACTTCCTGTAGTACTCCACCCGCTGGTCGGGTGCACAACTAGAACGCGTCGCGTTCGGAACACGTTCCAGTCCGTGCAGCTTTTCCTAGAGAGGTCAAGGTTGCGTTTATAGAACGCGTCGCGCTTTCGTGGCCTTGCTTTCCCTTTGATGCCTTCCCTAGTCTTATATGCTTGTCTAATCTCAGATCGCCTAATGCTGGTCGGTCGGGCTATCGACGTGTTTCTTGACCGCTACGAGTAGACTGTACACCATACGGACCATTCCGTTCTGTACTATCAGGGACGACGATGTAACCGATCCAAGAAACGGGAAGTGGGAAGGACACCGGAGAAACTTGTCTCCTACCGTGTCCGTGCACTCAATGCACGCCGTCAGTCAATGCACGCGATCGCGATTTCGTCCCAACTTCGCACCCCTACAACTCAACGCCACGATGACTATAGAAGAAGCCCTTGCAGAGCTAGATGCTCTTGACTCTAGCGAAGAATTCTGCTACGCTGAAATAGCTAAAAAGCATAGTGTAGATCGCTCAACGTTGTCGCGCAAGCACCGAGGTATCAGCGGGTCGCGTGCGGAGGCAGGTTTAGCACGGCGCAATCTTCAACCAGGACAGGAGGCAGAGCTTGTGAAGTATATAGAGGAGCTAACTGAGCGTAAGCTACCTCCTACAAGAGAGATGGTGCAGAATTACGCGTCTGATATCGCTGGACACCCGGTCTCGGAGAGCTGGGTTACTCGCTTCCTCCACCGACACCAAGATAAGCTTACATCCTAATGGAGCACTTCAATGGATCGACAACGCCACGCTGCTGACTCTGGTGACAAGTACAAGGTGTACTTTGAACAGCTCGGCAGCAAAATCGACTTCTACGAAGTGGAGCCTGAGCATACGTACAATATGGACGAGAAAGGCTTTATGATTGGAGCTGTTGGCAGACAGAAGAGGATCTTCAGCAATAGGCTGTTCAAGAAGAAGCAGTTCAAGCAGATGCTGCAGGACGGCAATCGTGAATGGATAAGCCTGTTGGCGTGCATATGCGCTGACGGTACAGCGTTGCCGCCAGCTCTCATATACGCGGCTGACTCCAAGAACATACAAGACACCTGGGTGGAAGATGTGAAGGTGGGAGAACACATGGCCTTCTTCGGGGTATCTGGCAGTGGTTGGTCGAACGATGGGCTTAGTCTTGCCTGGCTTCAACAGGTGTTTGAGCGCTTCACAACAGCCAAAGCTCGGAGAAAGTATCGCCTGTTGCTCGTAGATGGCCATGGGAGTCATCTAACAGAAGAGTTTCTGGAGTATTGTCACAGGCACAAGATACTGTTAGGTATCTATCCACCTCACAGCACGCACACGCTGCAGCCGCTTGATGTGGTGATGTTCAAGCCTCTCAGTACAGCATACTCAAAGAAGCTAGCAACACGCCTTCACAAGCATCAAGGCCTAGTGCCTGTGAGTAAAGCTGACTTCTTTGGCCTGTTCTGGGATGCTTGGGCAAGCAGCTTTACTGTGAAGAGCATCTTCAGCTCGTTCAAGGCAACAGGTGTACACCCCTTCAACCCCGACGTTATACTCGATCGTTTCACCAACGACGACTCAGACACCTCCAGCAACGCTTCAGAGGAAGCTCCTACATACGGCGGCGAGGCATGGCAGAAACCAAGTACAGTCATGAAACGTGCGTTGAGTGGTGCCTCGGAGAAGGACGCATCTATCGTTCGGCAATCGCTCCACCACATGGCTATACAGAACACCCTTCTGCAGAGCGAGAATGAAGGTCTGCTTGACGCTCTCACCGTCAAGAAACCGAGAGAGACAAAGGGCAAGTCTCTAGACCTGCTGCAACACTATGAGTACTGGGGACCTTCGATGATGTGGACTCCTCGGTCATTCAGAGAAGCCAAGACCCGCATGAAGCTTGCAAGAGAGGAGAGAGAGGCAGACGAGAAGGAAAAGGCTAATATGAAGGAGCTTGCTAAGGCTGATAAGCTATACAACGAGAAGGTTGCGCAGGAGAAGCGTGATGCGCGTGCGAGGGAGAAGGTAGAGCGCGAACGGCTGAAGGCTGAGAAGGCCAGGGAAGTTGCCGAACGCAGGGCAGAGAGAGAGCGTCAAAAGCAAGCTCGTGACTCTCGAAAAGCTATACAAAAGCCTTCTACAGGCAAGCGCAAGGCTTCACAGAGCGCGGCAGCAAAGAAGAAGCAGAAACGTAGTGCTAGCGATGATGTGGGTGGTGCCTCGTGCATTGCGCGTACGCCAACACCTCCACACCAGACCAACACTCGCGGCCGCAAAATCCTTCGGCCAAGAAAGTATTAGTGAGAAAGTTCATCGCATATGTCTATATAGTACTCCACCAAATCATCTTGTGATAATAACAACTGTATGTGGCTTTATAGCCTCATCTTTGAGTGACCTGTCGGGGTGAGAAATCGGGCGGCACGCGAATCCGGGCGGCACGCGCACGGACACGGTACCGTGTCCGTGCACCGGATGCGCGCGAACGCGATATGTAAACAATCTTCTCAACACCACGGCACAACAACGATGACAGGTATGTGACGGGCGAGACGCGTCCGCAAGAAGACTAGACTATTGCACAGCGCAAACTCAACCTCAAACAAGACGAGGAGCTTGTGAAGTACATAGCAAGTCTTATAGAACGCTACCTGCCTCTACAAGGCAAATGATCGTGAGCTTCGCCTCTGAGATCGCTCAGAACACTATCTCCGACAGCTGGGTTATACTCAGTAGTCTTAGGGTGAAGGAATCACGCAAGGAACCCCTTCACGAAGCTCGCGGCCGAGGAACTGCACCACCGCCCGCACCGCCTTGATATCCGGCTTCCACCGTTCCTTTGGCCCATCTACCGGTTTCCCGGTCCGCCAGTCTTGCTTGCTGCTCCACCTACCGAGCATGTAACAAAGATCACCCTACCTGTCTCCTACCGCCTTTATCAGTCCCTGTCGCAGGTCTTGCCATGTCGGGCATGTTAGTAGTACGTGTTGCACTGTTTCAACACCCCATCCACAGTCGCATTGCTCCGTTTCCTCCTTGCCTAGTCGGTATAGGTAAGAGCGAAGGAAGGTGTGGTTCGTCCGGCACTGGATGAGGACGGCCGCTCCGTCTAAGTCGAGACTGTTGTAAAGTAGTAGCGTGTGCTTGCCTGGGAACGCTCCGTCCAGCTTGCGCGTATACCTCCCCCACGGTCCTACTCTTGACGACGCATCGGCTCTCTCCTGCTGCAGTCTCTGCCTCAGTATGGTCTCTACACTTGTTTTGAGGCGACGTCTCTTGTGCTGCTGTAGCGTCGGCCGTCGCCCTGGCTCGGTCATCTGTTAAGCTGCTCGGTGCGCTGCCTCGTTACCAGTGACTCCGCTATGAGCTGGCACCCACATAAGGTTGACCGTCGCATCCTTCCACTCGATTCTGCCGATGAGTTCACGCGCCCGTTTGACCAGGTACTGTCCTGATCCTTTCGCCTGCGATGCGCCTATGCGCCTGAGTGCCTTCTGGCTGTCGGTAACCAACCAGAGGTTCTGATGTCTGCCGCCACCTGCGGTGCTGGGTGCACCTATGCCGTTCGCTAAGTACTCCAGTCCATACACTATGGCTTGCAGTTCCGCTGCGATGATCGGTACCGACTTGATTCTTCTTATCGCTTCCTGCCTGATGACAACAGGACCGCGGTTTCCTGTCATCCGAACCGCAGCTGCATCGCTAAGATCGTTCCTCACCGACCCATCCGTGAACACCGCATCGAGTCTTAGTATTGACCATTTCTTGAACAATACTACGCTGAGGAGGAAATCCTTGGGCAGACTGCTGGAGGATCCTCTGCAGAAGGAGTTCCTCTTCAGCGTTGGTAAGTTTGCGAGAGTTTGCAGGTATATCTGGTCTTGGAAGGATACCAAGGTGTCTTTCGCGAATTGTCTCGGATGGTACGTCGTAGGTGTTCGCTGCAGCGCGAAGGGACATGATGTTGCGACTCCTGTAGGCTTGAAGGGCTAAAGAAACTCTTCCTTCAGTTTGAGAAGGCATCATAACCAAAGTTTGTTATAGAATAAGAGGTAGAAGCTAAAGAACGCGTCGCGTACGCGTTTTGACCGGCTCGCTTGTGAAGCACGTTACACCAGGACAGAAGGTGCGGAGAAGTTGGGAAATCGAGTTGGAGTAGTGTCTTCGAGAGCTTCTACTGACGAATGACTGAGACGTGATATGTACCTCGGCTGCACACGCGACCCACTAATTCTGGACGCATTCGACAACGATTCTGTCATCTTCAGCCAGCAGTTCAAATCGATAGTCCGCCGAACAACACCTTCAAGAGCGACCGGATGCCGCAGCAGAATGAGATGTGGCTAGATCAATTATAGCCCTAGCGTACATATCTCAAACACTAGCAATTGAGCACTACGTTAAAGACTCAGCCGTCACGGCTCCGATGCTCGACTCGGGAAACTTTCTGAACCTTAGCTTGATTCTACTGTCTCACTTGATGTTCACAACAAGGACGTCTATGATGTATACCACCTCTATGATACAAGCCGCAGACATGCGCCATAAACCATTGACCGGAGATTGAGCATGCGATGCGATCTGAGGCTGTGCCGACGCTCCAAACCGTTCGCGCACTAGGTTTCATGGAGTTCTGGTATGCGCTCTCTACCTTGCGTTGTTGTGATCACATGCATCTCTAGCTCCATGGGACGCTTGGAAGGACAAGGGTCGTCAATGTAATGCAAAGCGTTAGCGGGAGTGCCAAGATGAGTTGGCATAGTGTCTCGTAGAATTCTTGGGGCACCGGTGCTGCTACCAAGCAGGCACGGGAAATGCCTTGAGATAAGCGCTCTGAGTGTCGGTAGCGAAGCGGACACAATGGCCACGTTCGCCTCAATCGAAGACCAGTATGCAGCAGCGACGTTGTCCCAAGAGGGATCTGTGCTGACTGAGATTTGGTGCAGGTATTTCAATCGGAGGACAGACACAAGGCAGACGCTAGAGGACTTCAACATTAGCCGGAAGTCCATGCAAAACCATCCGTTCTACGGAATGGCAACAGTGATGAAAAGTTAAGGGAAGACTTACAACCCGCCCAAACCAAACACGCCTATCAAGCCAATCTTCTGCCTCCTCGGCAGCCGCAGTTTTTGCAAAGATGGTAACGGGAGGATAAAGATGGCGATGTCCGTGATGATGTTGAGCGCGGCGTTGGTGAACCACACAGCCTTCTTATTGAGGCAGTGACCATCAGGAATGCTCTGGTCCCAGAAGTACGCGACAGGAGTACAGATACAGATGTTGCTCAGGATGGACCACAAAGCTGTCGAGTCTCGTCAGCTGTGAGCTGGGGCAATGGCGGAGGGTTGTTGTGCACCGTATGTAATACAAACAGCACCAACCGCGTAGATGATCCGGCAGACCGGTAATCCTGCAAACAGCCGATGATACTGGAGAAGGATAGAAAGCTTGGTCAGAACCAACGAGCACTGGTACAGGGGCACGCTTGTGTAGAAGGCCTGTCCATTCGTGAGTGCAAGACGTAGATGATAACATGCAAACGGACCGACCTTCAGCAGCAGCATCTTCTGATCTGTTGCGAGGGTGGCCATGTGCCTCCCCAACCCGTACGTGACTTCTGCAATCCGGTCAGCAACTACTCACAGGTAAGATCGGGCCACTCACCGATACACACCGTAACCGTGAGAGCTATAGAAGACGTCTGCACACCTTAATAAGGCAAGTTATGGAGCGTCGGTGCAGCTGCACTTACGAAAGCTACTATGATCATGTAATCCTCAAAACCGAAAGTCTTGAGGATTGCTATCCGAGTGATTACCCGTAGTAGAAGAACCACAAACGCGATAGCTGTGAAGGTGCAGGATATCGCAAGCGCTTCAGCGCCTCTTGAGGCCTGATTACTGGAGAGATTATGTGGCCCATCCATTGGGAAGATTGCTCCGGTTACGAAGATGCAAGGTGTCGTTGACCCGATCACCGAGAACTACCAGCTCCGGTCAGTCAATCGAGTTGGCGAAAGTATAGTAACGCGGAACCGCTAAGGAGAGCGAAAAAGTCCGGGGAAATAGGTTAAGCAGGGAGTGGATGCAGCCTGGTTCATGTTGGAGCTTACCAGCGGGAAAAGGAGGGGCAATGCAAGGGATTTCACCGGCATCCGTATCCGAGCACGGACCGAGGAAGCGGTTCGTTTTCTCCTTTCTTGATCAACAACGCTAATGTCAACGTCGCTGTTAGGGTCTGAGTATTTCTAACCAGCTGTGAGACTATCATTATGGTTGTATAGTACCGATGTAGCATTTTCCACTCGCCTGTCAGGCATGACACAAGTTGAGGCGTAAAAGTAGCTGGCATGAGCGACGCACAAGGGTGAGCCGCGCGAAGGGTCCACATAACGTAGTTCCCCGCGTGATGCCCGATCCCGCGTAATGCCCACTTTTGCGCGTCCTAGCAAAACATGAGAACATTGCTCTAACAACTTGACCACTAGGTGAATCGACCTAACGTTTCGTGTAGTATAAGTGGAGTAGTAGCAGAACTATTCTAGCCCCTGACTAGCTTAGGAAAATCGTGAGGGCGGCTGTGTGCTGCGCCCGGAGCGTAACCTTTGCGAAGCCGGTACCCAACCTGCCTTTCGCTGGCGCAAAGTAGGACTAGAAACCCTCCCCTAGATACAACATCACGCTGAACCTTAGGCTCCTTAGAACCTGGAATGGCACCTAAATCGCACGCTTCTTGCTGGGTGCGCTGTGTGGACGGCTGCGCGTGAAGCCTCTTCCGGGGCACCCCTACCCCTTCCTCTTCGAGACCCCTCTTCCTAGGCTTAGCAGCGTCTACTTTCGCTGCCCTTACCACTATTACCTCTCCTTCTTCCATAGCAGCAGCCTGAGGCTGCTCAGTGGTTTGCGCAAGCTTACTCGCTTGTTGCGCTACTTTCTTTGCCGCTCGTTCGGCCTTTTCACGTTCTCGCTCTGCTTTGGCTGCCTCACGCGCCGCAACACGCGTGGCCTTTCTTTCCTCCTTCTCACGCGCTTTGTCTGCTCGTGTTCTAGCTGCTTCAACCCTCCGATCTTGTATAGCTTGCTTGCGTTGGCGCTCCGCCTCCGCTTCGTCGGCTACTTGCTGCCGAGCTCGCTCAACCCGAGAGGGACTGAAAAACCGCGCTTGACCTGCACTCTCGCCTTCTTCGTACAGGTTCAGCCTCTTTCCGCGTTTCCGCTTCTTCTTCTCTTGTGCGAGCGCCCTCTTCAAGCCTTGAACCTCGTACTGTGAGATCTCTAGCTTAGTAGCCAGCTTTTCGCTAGCGTGGAGGAAAGAACGCGCTTCTACGTCAACGTGGCCTTCCTTTTGTAATCGGTTGAACATACGGCGTAGCGAGCGTGCCGAAGTAGGTGTCCGAACTTGCTGCAGCTCAGGCGTGGTGTTGTTCCGTGTGATTGTGGCTATCACACGCTCCGGGTCAAATGGGTATATTCCAGTCGCCTCCCATGCGCTTCTGACATTCTTTTCCGTGAATGCGCGTTTCCATGCCTCGCGGAAGAACGTCCAGAACTGTCGCTTTGTAACACAGGTGAGACCTCCACTATTACTCAGGAACTCGCTGACTTCTTGTGAGTAACAGGTCTCGAGAGGCGAAAACATGCCAACATCGAGAGGTTGTAGCCTGTGGGTCGAGTGTGGAGGGAGAACAGCGAGCAGAATCCGGTTTCGATCGGCGTAGTCGATGAAATCGAGGTTTACATGGCTATTATGGCCGTCTAGAATAAGCAGGCGTTGATCTCTGGCTGCTTTTCGCCGTGTGTTGTGGTCAAACACGTGCTCCAGCCACTGCAACCCCAAAACCTCATTACTCCACCCCTTCTCCGAGCTAGTGAAGTATGCCGACTCCTTTTACTGTCAAAGTCCTCCAACCAAGAGTCTTGCAAGTCTCCCGACTCGCTTTGGTAGATAAGCGCGGGTGGAAGGTGCGTTCCATCGGCGCAGATAGAAGCAATAAGCGTAATGAAGTCGCGGCTACCATCCTGACTTGCACCGAGCAAGCGCCCACTTTCTAGTGCTTTACGTGAGACGATTCTTTTCGTAGACCTAGAGAGACCTATCAAGAAGCCTTTCTCGTTAAAGTTGTACGTGTTTGATGGCGTGACATTGTACTGCTCCGTCTTTTTGTGAAGCTAGGTCAAGAGCGTTAGACGCGCATACTAGAAGCAGGCTGCACGCTACTACAACGCAGGTGGGAGAAAACTGACTAGGTCAAAGAAGTCTTGGAAGTAGTGCGAGTTATCTGCAACCTTGCGCTTGTGATCAATTGTTCGTAGGTACACGCTAGTAAGGCGATCGTGGTGTCGCTGGTAAAAGCGGGTGACCCAGTTCTTTCCAAGCTTAGTTTTTGCAACCTGTTCGGCGATATTCTTAAGCATCTGCGGTGTCGGTGGGAGGCCACGGTCCGTGAGTCTGTTAGCATGCGCAACAAGCACCTCTTCTTGTGCGTTTGTGAGCTTCTGGCGGACATTGGAGTTAGCTTGTTGAATTGTGTCTGTCTCGCCTTTATGGCGCCTTGCCAGCGTTCTGCGGTCAACACTCCACTTTCGCGCGCTTGCAGCGTAGTTCACACGCTCTTGCGACTCCAAATCATCTAACGCGCAAGCTATACGAGTGTTGAGGTCCATGATAGAGTAGAATAAGTGTGGCTGTTCGTGATGCGCAAAAGTGGGCATTACGCGGGATCGGGCATTACGCGGGATCGGGCATCACGCGGGGAACTACGTTACGGGGCTGACGAGGCTCGTAGATGGTTGCGGGTCTTGGGATCGCATTGACTGCTTGAATGCCTCATCGGAAGCCGTCGCCTGCCACCTCTCCAGACAATCCTCAATATTTTGATCCTTTGATGGTCTTCCCTTGCAACAGTACTGGCCATATTCATCTGCCGGTGAGTGCTGTATTATGTAGACCTCATCTCTGTATCCTAACGGTGTTACGTTCACGACAGAAGCTAGGGCGCTCTACCGTCTTGGCACAGCCAATGCGCGGATCCACCCAATGCGCGCCGAACACCATATCACCACGACCAAAGATGAGGCTATAGGGCCACCCACAACAGCTATTATCACAAGGTTCTGTGGTGGAGTAGTAAATAGACCTATGCGAACAACTTGTGCTACTTATATCTACTTGGAAGTGTGACGTTGCGGCCGCGGCGCGTGGTGACGGGTGGGGGTGGTGATGCGACACCTGAGGCCTTCCCATTACCCACAGCGTTGACTACCTGCTTCCTACGCTTGATGTTCTGTTTGCGTGAGCTTGAGGCTTTTCTCTTACCGTGTCCGTGCACTCAATGCGCGCGTTCACTCAACGCGCGCCCCACCACCTTAGTACTTGCACAAACATGAGGCTGTAGAGCCACCCACAACAACTATTATCATTAGACTTTGTCGTGGAGTAGTCATTAGATCTACACAAACAATTTGTGCTATCTATATTTACTTGGAAGCTTGATGTTGCGGCCGCGTGATGTGGTGACGGATGGGGGCTTGGGGAGCCTTAGCGGCTTCAACACCACCTACAGCATCACCAGCACGTTTTTGACGCTTGCGCTTCTGTATAGGTGCTTGTGAAGCTTTACGCTTACCCTTTTGGGGCAATTGTACAGCTTTGGCGGCGTCGCGAGCCTCCTTTTGCCGAGCGCGTTTAGCTGCTTTCTCGACCTTCTCCTTCCTCTTAACCTCTGCCGCCTCTGCCCTTGCTATACGCTTCTCCTGAGCTATTCTCTCATTGTACAGTTTTGCAGCCTTTCTGAGCTTAGCTGCTTCAGCTTTTTGAAGTTGTAGCTCTTTCTTCTCACGCTCATTAACTGTCCGGCGAACACGTGCCTCCCTAACCTTCCCTGGTGACCAGAAAACAGGGCCACTGAGGTACTCCTTGCGTTTTTGAAGATCAAGAGGCTTACCACGCTTTGAGCGCTTCTTCTTGTGAAGGAGAGCCTCTTGAAGCCCCTGATTCTCATGCGCAAGAAGGTCAACTCGCGCTGAAAGAGCGTGGATTGCTTCATTAAGCCTCCGTACATCCTTTTTGTTTTGATCTCTAACGTTCTCCTGGAGAAGCTGCCTCATTTTCCTCCAATCAGAGGCGCTTAGTATTGAGGTTGAACTCTCTCTTGACTCTTGCTGATCTGGGTTGGTGTTGCTAAACCTTTTGAGTATAGGAGAGGGATCAGGGGCCATATACCAGCGGCTCTGAAGGAGCCGAGTATTGTTGTTCCCTTGAACGAGTACTGCCAGGCCTTCCAGAATAGGGGAAAAAAGTCTCCTTTCTTGATTGGAGACAGCCCCTTGCTTCTCTCAAGGAAAGCTGTGAGCTCGTTGGAGTAGGCCTGTGAGAGAGGCTTGAACAAGCATACATCAAGTGGCTGCAACGTGTGCGTTGAATGGGGAGGAAAGATGGCCAGGAGTATCTTGTGTTGATCACAACACTCAATAAAATCTGGAGTAACGTGGGATCCATGGCCGTCAAGTATCAGTAACCGGTAAGAGCGCCGCGCTTTGGTCTTGGTGAAGCGATCAAACACCTGTTCAAGCCAGCTGAGGCCAAGATCGTTGTTTGTCCAGCCTGTTAGTGATGAGCTGACAAATACCGAGTGTTCCCCTGGCTCAATTTCCTCCACCCAGCTTGACTGAATATCATTGCTAGTTGACGAAAATATGAGGCTTGGCGGTAGTGCTGATCCATCGGCGCAGACGCACGCCAGGAGGGTAATCCATTCACGTGAGCCATCTTGCATAGCTGCTCTAACCTGCCTCTTCACCCACATCTGTCTGCTGAACACCCGTTTTGAGCGGCTAGTGACACCAATCAAGAAGCCCTTCTCATCCATATTGTATGTATGCCGAGGCTCAACATTGTATTGAGCTATTTTGGAGTGTAAGAGCTTAAAATACAGGTTGTATTTGGCCCCTGAGTCAGCTTGATGACGATTGCGATCCATACCGGTCGTCCACTTGGAGATGAGTTGGTCGGTGTTGCGGTTCAAGAAGCGGGTAACCCAGCTCTCTGAGACAGGCTTCTTAGCCACCTTTGACGCGTACTTCTGGATAAGAGACCTTCCAGGAGGTAGACCTTGCTTTGTGAGCTCACCAATGTGTCGTACAAGCTCTCTCTTGTTGTGGGTTGAGTTTTCGACGATTGGATGACTCGGCTGCGCGGGACTGTGAAACAGCTTGGTGCCTCCGCGTCAAAGTTGAGCGCACAACACCATGATTTTTAGCTATTGTTGTGTAGCAGAGTCTTTCTCCAGGCTTCAAAGCATCTATCTCAGCAAGCGCATCGTCAATTGGAGGCATGGGCGTGGTGTCGTGTAGTAATGAAGTTTGACGCGTAATGGGTTACCCCGCGCGTTGAGTGAACGCGCGCATTGAGTGCACGGACACGGTAACGTGATTCCCCACTTGATGACCGATCCCACATGATGACCGATTTTGCGCATTACCAACAACCAACTTTATCCTACTCCACAATGGACCGCAACACTCGTATAGCTTGCGCAATAGATGATTTAGAGTCGCAAGAGCGTATAAACTATGCCGTGACTGCGCGAAAGTGGAACATCGACCGTAGAACACTAGCAAAGCGCTACAAAGGCGAAACAGGCACAGTCCAAGAAGCCATCTCTTACACGCGCCGGAAGCTCACAGACGCGCAAGAAGAGGCGCTTGTTGCGCATGCTAATAGACTTACGGATCGTGGCCTTCCACCGACACCGCAGATACTCAAGAATATTGCTGAACAGATTGCAAAAACTGCGCTTGGAAAGAACTGGGTCACGCGCTTCTACCAGCGTCACCGCGATCGCCTCACTAGCATCTACCTACGAACAATCGATCACAAGCGCAAGGTAGCAGATAACTCGCACTACTTCCAAGACTTCTTTGACCTAGTCAGTTTTCTCCCACCTGCGTTATAGTAGCGTGCAGCCTGCTTCTAGTATGCGCGTCTAACGCTCTTAACCTAGCTTCACAAAAGATGGAGCAGTACGACGTCACGCCATCAAACACGTACAACTTTGACGAGAAAGGCTTCTTGATAGGCCTCTCTAGGTCTACAAAAAGGATTGTCTCATGTGAGCACGGTTCTTCAGTCCCGCTCGGGTTGAGCGAGCTCGGCAGCAAGCAGCCGACGAAGCGGAGGCGGAGCGCCAACGCAAGCAGGCCATACAAGATCGGAAGGTTGAAGCAGCTAGAGCACGAGCAGACAAAGCGCGTGAGAGGGAGGAAAGAAAGGCCGCGCGTGCTGCGGCGCGGGAGGCAGCCAAAGCAGAGCGAGAACGTGAAAAGGCCGAACGAGCGGCAAAGAAAGCAGCGCAACAAGCGAGTAAGCTTGCGCAAACTACTAAGCAGCCTCGGGCTGCTACCATAGAAGAAGGAGAAGTGATAGTAGTAAGGGCAGCGAAAGTAGACGCTACTAAGCCTAGGAAGAGGGGTCTCGAAGAGGAAGGGGTAGGGGTGCCCCGGAAGAGGCTTCACGCGCAGCCTTCCACACAGCGCACCCAGCGAGAAGCAAGCGATTCAGGTGCCATTCTAGGTTCTACGGAGTCTAAGCTTCAGCGTGCTGTTACTTCTAGAGGGAGGGTTTCTAGTCCTACTTTGCGCCAGCGAAAGGCAGGTTGGGTACCGGTTTCGCGGAGGTTACGCTCCGGGCGTAGCACACAGCCGCCCTCACGATATTTTTAAGTTAGTTAGTAGCCAGAATAGCTCTGTTACTAGTCTTCTTAAAGTACATAAAACATCAGGTTAATGCATCTAGTGGTTGAATTATTAGAGCTGTGCTTTCATGTTTTGCTAGGATGTGCAAAATCGGTCATCATGTGGGATCGGTCATCAAGTGGGGAATCACGTTAGACATTTGTTGTCCGGTGTAACGCGCTCGGCTCTTTCGCTTCTCTTTTTCTTTCTCCTCCTTCGTCTCTATTCTCAGAACAACTCTATTGCTATGAATAGGAGTACTAAATAGTGCTTGTCTGCACCTCGAGAGGGAACTTTCGCAGGGGCGGCCGTCTACGCTTCTTCAAGTAACGTGATCTCGTGCGCAAGGAGAAAGCGAGCGTGTTCGGACAATACACACCCAATATTCTCTAACCATAGCATCTGCACTCACCGACTAACATACGAAGCTACCATACAAGAGGTAGATGCTTCGGCCGTTACATAGTCGGCTCTGTCTACGATATCTCTGAGTCGTACAATGATGCTTTGTCGAACGTTAGGCCGCCTCTACTGCGGTCGAACGTTAGGCCGCCTCTACTGCGGGCGTACGATTCGGCCGCAAAAGCGGGATGGCAGTGCAGGACTCGGCCGCAACTCTCTAGACGCTACGCCGCCGGTGTATCTCGAAGGGAAGCGCACGTAACAAACGTAGATATATAGTGAATCGCTGTCCGTCCAAGAGCATATCATCAACATTCAGAAAGCAATCCAAGCAGCATCAACTCTTCTCTGACAATCGAAAGCATACATCAAAAGCAACGAACCCATCATACTCTAGCGTATACATACATCCGCGAACAATGCCAATCAAACCCAACATGGTTCCTTTCGCTGGCATGGTGCCAACAAGCAAGGCTCGCCCGGCGGAACTGAAAAACGATGGTGTCCTCTGGCGCGACCAGTTCCAGCTATCAACATGGCTCCTGATGGGCGCAGCCTTGCAGTCCGTTACCGCACTACTCGTCGGCCGTCTCGCGTTCCTTCCCGCAGCCCTCGTCCTACTATACCGCCTCGCAGATACCTACGCTATGGCGACCGGGCTTAAGCACAACGTCTGGAGCGATTCGGTCATCCGAGGGAAGTTTTCCGCACAATTTCCCGACGCTTTAGGCAACTACGGCAGCACACCCGGTCGGAACGAAGTCGGCGTGCTCTTAATCGGTGCGCGCTCCAACTCCCCGTTAGGGCTCTTGGCCCCCGGTTTCCGTGAAATCGGAAACTATTTCCAAGAGATGAACGAGGCACTCGAAGCCTCCCCGAACAGTGGGGATACCTAGGTTCCACGTCGTGGCTAGGCGCCCAGCAGACCGCAGGAAATGCAAGTTTAGTGGTCATGTACTTTAAGAACGTTTCCTACGTTCATAAGTACGCTGAGTCTCCGCTGCACCGCCACGCGGTAAACCACTGGAATAAGGAGTTAGTCAAGAAATACCCGCACCTTAGCATCTATCACGAGTTATTCCAGGTTCCGAGGGGCAACTGGGAGAGCATATATGAGAATTGTCCCCCGCTTGGGCTGGCGGCGACCAAGCATGCGGTCAGGGGAAAGGGCGAGGGCGAGGGTGAGGGCGAGGCGGAGGTGGAATGGATGAGCCCGGTCGTGGATGCGAGGAGAGGTATTCTGAGCACGAGTAAGGGACGTATGAGCGGGCGCGACTCGGATGAGTGAGCATCAAGAGAGCATTGGGAAGACCGGGAGGTACGGAATGGGTTTAGAGTTGAGTCTAGATTTTGCTCCAGGTGCTTTGCGGGTGGTGTAACATGTAGAGGCGTCTATTGAAAGTACTACGTTGTCCGCCAGTCATTCGTCGCTGCAATCCTTTGTAACATATCACATGCGGTCTTTTGAGAGCGTGCTGTTTGAAATGTAGAACGTGTCGCTCTAGCTGTTATCGTATTGCTGCTAACACATTGTATAGAGGAAGCGGTAGGTTCTACTGACTTCGGGCGTAAATTCTTCCGACTTGGTGTGGTATCAAGCCTACACCGCGATGGATTCGGTCGGCTTTATATTCGGACTAGCGAACGGTTACCGGCCATACAGCTCACCATCAGGGATGATTGTCGAGAAAGAAATACAATACAGGGATTTGTCTCAAGGTCCTATACACTATGGCATTGTCGCGAGTCTTGCCGATATTGATTCGGCTGTTGCAGCGCTAGTTTCATGACTGCAATGACTGAATTCTCCACGATGACTATGACTTTGACTGTTGAGTCACCGAGGTCAAACCCAACTCGAGTATCGTTATCCAACTCGCAAAAGATCCTTCTTCTCTCCGTCTAGCCGGACAATTGCTCACGTGGAATCTCTCACAACAAAAGAACGACCCTGGTTGGAGTTCGCTCAAGGGTAAAATGGCCTCATTTCTTGCGTAACTGTCTCAACCCAGATCTGGATCAGCGAATACTAGTGAAGACGGTTAGGGTCAACCTTCTACCACATGCAAAACAAGCGTTTGACTAAGAGCGTACGTACGACAATGACAGATCCGACGGTAGTACCGGGGACGTCGGACGATCTTAGGTTGGCCTGATGGAACATATACGGGTCCTGTCGCAACGCAAGGAGGTATCGTGAGGTTGTAAATCTTTCGTAATTGAGAAGATTGGTAAACGAGCCGCTCCCCGCGGAAGTATCTATCCATTCCTGTGTAGTGCCTAGAGTGTCGAGAGGGTTAGCAACTGTGTTCGACAGTGATACATGTGAATACGTACAGGCCGGTAAATCGCAGTTGTATGGTGACTCGTCAAAAGTATCGGGATTCTCCGAATCTGAATCCTACCCTCGGATGCACTACCATATGCTTTGTACTCACAACACTAGCAATTGACTAGCAAACTGAGTATAGAATAGTTCAAACACCATAGATTTGCGTTACAATTCAGGAAAAGTGATCTTCGTTAGTATTTAGTGTACCAGCCATCGTTATGAAGGCAAGCCTGAATCCTATCTATCATGCTAGCAACACAGTTGTACACCTTCTCACTATCAACCTGATCCCATGCACTAATGAGTGCATCCTCCATCCTCTCATGAATGCATTCCTCACTACTAGACCAGCGATCCATGTTAGGAAAGAGCTCAAAAACCTTCTTCTTTAGCATAGCCCAAAGGTGCTCAATTGGATTCAAATCTGGTGAGTATGGAGGCCAGTCTTTCAACAGATTGATGCTACTCTTCTTCAGAAAAGTTGCTGACTTTCTGGCTGTATGGACTCTAGCATTATCCTGTTGAAACAGCAGTTCTTCTTTGTACATAGGGAGCAGGCCTATAGTAAGAGCATCAATGTATGAGTTTGCTAAGTAGCCTTGCCTCTTTGACTCCATATCCCTACGCATAACAATTAACTCAGTCTTTTGATCATTGTAGATACTACCCCATACCATGATACGTATGTCCTTGCTCTTGTTGAATGGTTGTACCTTATCTTTGTCATATGCTTGGCCAGACATTCGCCATACCCATACAGCTGGTTTGCCAGCTCCACGCTCTACAGAACACTCGTCTGAAAAGATGACTTTTAGCCAGTCTTCAACAGTCCAATGCTTGTGTAATTCACACCATTCTCTTCTCTTTTGGCAGTAGCCTCTGACAACAAAGGTCGCTTCTTGGCAATCCAATCTTGGATGCCTTGATCCTTTAGAATCCGGTAAACAGTTGAGTGGTGCAATCTAGCTGGAGATCCTTCAAAAGCTCGCTATAGGTTTTGAATGGATTGTTACGTGCGTAACGAAGGATAGCACGCTTTGTGCGCTCTGTACAACGCTGTGGACGGCCTGAGCGAGGTTTTGAGACACCTTGTGGATTGTTGGAGGCGTTGTTGATAGTCCTGTTGATGGTGGAAGCTGGTACGTTGAAAAGGTCGCGTATCTTATATTGTGGCATACCAGCAGCAGCCGCTCCAACGATCTGATTTCTCGTAGCTGGTGAGAGCTCAGTCTGGCGACGTCGGTTACGCGAGATAGCAGCAAGAGCACGAGTTTGAGGCGCCATAATGGTAGTTCAATTGATGGAGGGTGTTCTGGTTTGACGCGTTGCGACGATCAATCGCGGAAGAATTCCGATACTTTTGACGAGTCACCATATCTGGACTTTAGCCGACTGGAAGCAAACTCTCTAAGGCGGCTGCTTCGACGGCTCCGGCATACCCGCAAGGAATTATGTTCAAATCTGGATTGAGCAGTATCTGAACGCAATGCTCATGGTGGAGGCCGGGGCTAACAACCTGATACAAACACCCGGAGATGGTACCGATATCACTCAAGGCTGCTTGGTGACTGAAACTTACGTAACGTAAACCGCGGGGAAGCGAGCCAGGTGGGGAAGCGAACCACCGAAACGCGACTCTCCTATGTTCCACCATTACTGCTACCCACCATGGATGTTCCTACACCTAACGAACTCGCCTATACTGAAGCTGATATACAGGACGCCATCTCTGCGCTTGAAAGAAAGGAACTCAAGTCAATTCGCAAGGCTGCAGGCGCGTTTAGCGTCCCCTACTCAACTCTACGCGCGCGTATGGCCGGACGGACTTCGCGCGCTATAGCGCATGAATCGGATCAAATTCTCTCAAACGCGGAAGAGAAGACACTAGTCCGATGGATTACACGTCTTACACGTACCGGCTTCCCTGCCTCGCCTGCGTTAGTCGTGCAAATGGCCGAAGAAATCCGACGCGAACGCGTGCAGCTATCGAGGACTTCGCGACCTTCTCCTCGACCGATTGGCGAGAAGTGGCTCGACCGCTTCAAAACCCGCCATCCTGAGATAGCTAGCATCTGGACTCGTCAGATCGAGAGTGCGCGCTTCAACGCGACAAGTCATGACGCCGTAAAGAGGTGGTTTGACGCAGTGACAGAACTGTTTGTGCAACACAACTATCCTCCAGAGCGCGTCTACAACATGGACGAGTCTGGCTTTGCTGTCGGAGCGAGTCAGTCGTCAAGAGCTTTGGTCAACATACGTGAGACATCTAGCTGGAAGCAGGTTGGAAGCCGGCAAGAGTGGATAACGGCGATCGAGTGTGTGAGCGCTGCTGGGGAAGCTGTGCCACCCTTGATCATCTTCAAGGCCAAACACACCAACACCGCCTGGGTACCTGCACATACGCCTCCAGACTGGCGGTTCTCGACTAGCAGCAGCGGCTGGACGTCCGACAGTCACGGTTTGCAGTGGCTGACTACGGTTTTCGACCCTTTGACGCGACCTGACGACCCTACGACACGAAGAATGCTAATCATGGACGGCCATAGCAGCCATATGACAGCGAAAGTGATCGCCTTCTGCATGGAGAATGCGATCGACTTGCTCATCCTGCCGCCTCACTGTTCGCACATACTCCAGCCGCTCGATGTTGGGGTGTTTGCACCGCTAAAGCGCGCGCTAGCCTCGGAAACCGACGCCGCTTTGCGACTTGACTCCGGCCGCATATCGCGTGTGGAATGGACGGAGATGTATATCCGCGCAAGGGCGAGGGCGCTTACAACTAACAACATCCTCGGTGGATGGAGAGGGGCAGGTCTTGTGCCGCTAAGCCCTATAACGGTGCTTAACAAGCTGCCTACGAAGCCAACTACGGCGGATACACAACCTCACACGCCTCCACAACAACCTGATCTAGACCTATCGCTAATAGATAGCTCTCCACCAGACGGCACCGAGCTACGCGAAGCAAACGCGCTGTTCAACTCCACGATCAAGGCGATCCAGGATGCTCCATCCCCGGCGAAGCGGTATGCGGAGCGGATGACTCGCGCTTTTGAAGTGACGCATAGCGAGCTCGTTACTTTACGCAAACAGGTAGAAGAACAGGAGAAGCTTCTCAACATGCGAAAGACTCGGAAGAAGGGCAAGCGGGTCGCATTGAAAGGGAAGTTCGTGTTTAGTACGGAAGAAGTGCTTGAGATAGCGAGGGCAGCAGAAGCGGAGTCATCGACTAAAAAGCCACGTGGACGGCCACGCAAGCGCCCAATTGAGGAGACGCTCGAGAGTAGTGGAGAAGAAGAGGCGGAAGTTGTAGTAAGCGACTCAGATTCTGACAGTATTGTTGTTGCGGTGCGCAAATAGTAGTTGAAGCTAGAAGGGTCGCGTTCGAGTGTTCCATTACCCCACCTGTTCCATTACCCCGCGGTTTACGTTAATGCAGTCTTGCGCTCGTGCTCTACCCGACCATGATTAAACCCTACAGTCTTAGGCGCTTCAATCGTCAGAGCTCTGCAACGACTTATTAGCGCCCAGTCAAGTGCTGTTTAGTCAAACCAGTAAAAACAACATGCGCTTGGTTTGTTATAGATACGCAACCTCGACTCGTTGTTGACAGTCGGCAGTCTAAGTCCTCGCACAGGAAACATGCACAACTTGAAGCTGGCTGCAATAAAGCAGAAGACTGTACTAAGCCCATGTTGTTAACACCTCTATCAGATCGTTGCGCTCAACCGTGATCTCCGATGACAGTTCGACAACTGAGGCACCTCACCCGCTCCGACCTCCTTCGTTCATCCTTCCCTCTCTTATCGATGATGACGACTTGGCTTTGATTCACCGAACCCATCTTCAGTTCTTCGTTTTTCAACCATTCTCTCTTTTCGGTCGAAGACTTGGTTGCCTTAATGAACACATATGCCTCCACTCCAGCCACCTTGCTAACAGCTATAGCACCTTCAAGATCGGGCTTGCCCGCTCCTGCTTCCATAGAGTCACCTTCGGTCGCGCCACTGCCGTTCGAAGATGTCTGTCCTAGCTGCGTCATAGATGTTGCAGCAGCTGCTCGTCTTGCGGCTTCGTCAGCTATACATTGATCGTGCAACCATAATCGACATGCAGGGTTGCTGCATTGAACCATGATCCGGTCAGGATTATGTGGTTGTTCATCCACACACAACATTCGCAGCTTCTATAGCGTTCCCGCTTAGCCCCTGCACCGACTGTTCTTCTGCTCTTACGTACCGATAGGGATTTGGTGATGTAGTTGTAGGTCTGTCTCCAGAAGTATTGATCTTCTTCGGGCGGCGCGGCAGTGTCGTCGTATTCGTCCCAATGCACCACATTCAAGGGACCGTTCACAGTCATCGCATCGATGATACAAACCTCATTGGTGGGTATGAGCTCGTTTTTGGCATGATACGGTGCAGGCCCGGTCGGGAGATCGCTCGGCCGGTTGAGCCAGGAGACAAGGATGAAAACCCGGTTCTCGTTCAAGGCGCGCGTGTCGTGCACTTGCGCTTTCCACTGATGCGCAACATCTATAACATTCTTCTTAATGTTTCCACGTGCTTTGATCTTCGCGCCTATGTCGGTATCTTGTCCTGTCTCTCCGTGGTCTACGAGGATGATCTCACCGTTCCCGATCGTCTCGGTGCCAACTAGTTTATCACTTAGTCTGGTAGCGTACCACAGCGGTTCAGCCTCACGTACCCGCGAATCTTGAGTAGCGCTTGAGCTGGGCCCATTTCGCTGCGGGCTGGATGGTGACGTAGGTGTCCTCCAGGTATTTGACCCCTTGCAACCCGAATTGGACACGAATATCCCCAGACCCGCTTTGCTTTGATTTTGCTTTCCCTTTTGCGCCGGCAGCACGTCCGTATTGAACATTGAATGGAGGCTTGCCGTTTCTGTCGCATTCTTCGAAGTATGCAGTCAACTTCTCGATTTGTGTTCTCAACGTGCGAGACTCTACGGAGGCCCCACTGAGGTCCGGTGGCGGGGTTTTGCATCGTTTGGAGGTCGGCGCATGTGATGGCGGCGCAGCTTGCGTTGATTGTGTGACTTCACTGACACGGCGCTTCCTAGCCATACTACGCCTCAGGCCGACGCAGAGTGAAGCTGAGAAGAAATGATTGATAGTGGTCAGCCAGCACGAAAGTGATTGTAGGAGAATAAGTGAGGATGTACATGGTCAGTGTTTGAAGAAGCACGGCAGTAAGCGGCGCGCCTGTCTGTCTAATGTCTGACGCGGGGAAAGGGCAAAACGCGTTCGAAAAGCCGACGTCCTTGAACTCACGATACGCCGCTTACCGTGTCCGTGCGCGTGCCGCCCGATTTCTCACCCCGACAGGTCACTCAAAGATGAGGCTGTAAAGCCACACACAGTTGTTATTATCACAGGATGATTTGGTGGAGCACTATACAGACATATGCGATGAACTTTGTCACCAATACTTTCTTGGTCGAAGGATTTTGCGGCCGCGAGTGTTGTATGTAGCTGGTGGTGACGGGGAACGCGGCGCAGCAATAGCACGACTACAGGCAGCTGCACCACCACAACTCTGCTTCTTTCTGGGTGCTGCACTCTGTGAGGCCTTGCGCTTGCCTCCTTGGGATAGTTGCAGAGCTTTTGCAGCGTTGTGAGCTTGGTTCTGACGCTCTCTCTCAGCCTTGCGTTCGGCGACTTCAGCAGCCTTAACAGCTTTGAGCCGGTTGCGTTCTTCCTTCGCTATCACCCGCTGCTCACGCCTCTCCTGCGCGATCTTCTCCTTGTACAGCTTATTGGCGTGCCTTATCTCAGCCATCTCTGCTTTTTGAGCTTCTCTGCCTCCTGTTCTTGTTGTTTAACCCTCTCACGTAAGCGTGCTTTCTCTACTCTACTAGGAGAGTAGAACTCGGCTCCACCGTGGTAGTCCTTGTGATGCTGAAACTCAAGGGGCTTGCTCTTCTTCTTGTGCTTCTTCTGAGTCTTGAGAACCTCTTCGAGGCCTGCAATCTCGTGGTGGAGGACTGTGTTTTGAACTGAGATGTGGTGGAGTGAGCGCTTGATCTTCTTCAGCTCTCTACTGCCTTCATCCTTGGCAACTTTGCGCAACAGAGTCTCTGTTTTGAGCCAGTCTTCGCCAGAATACACTGAACCAGAGCTCCTATCTGTGTCAGAGTTGTCAGGGGAGTCCTTGGCAAATCATTGGAGGATGACGTTGGGTTGGAGGGGTGCTATCCCCGTTGCCTCAAAGGACCTGAGTATCGGCCCCTGAGTAAACGTGCCCATCCAGGCCTTCCAGAACAGGTGGAAGAAGTCGCTCTTCTTAATACCTGACAGTCCTTGGCCATTATGAAGGTGCGTTGTAAGCTCCTTTGAGTACGCAGTTGATAGAGGCTTGAACATCACCACATCAAGTGGCTGGAGCGTGTGGGTCGAATGAGGAGGAAGTATAGCCAGAAGTATCTTGTTCTGGTCGCAGTAGTCAATGAAGTCCATCGTCACATGGGACCCGTGGCCGTCAAGTATCAATAGCCGATACTTTCTTCGAGCTTTGGCCTTGGTGTAGCGATCAAACACCTGTTTAAGCCAAGCCAGGGCTATCTCGTTGTTCGTCCAGCCTGAAGGTGACGAGGAAACAAGTACGGAGTGTACCCCTGGCTTGATTTCCTCCACCCAGCTTGATTGGATGGTGTTGTTGGTAGACTCGTATAGGAGGCCTGGCGGCAATGCTGATCCATCACCGCACACACACGCTACAAGCGTCACCCAGGCACGATTGCCATCTTGAAGTGATGCCTTGACCTCCTTCCTTTCCCACATACGTCTGCTGAACACGTGCTTTGTTCTAGAGGTGACTCCGATCATGAAGCCCTTCTCATCCATATTGTACGTATGCGCCGCGTCAACATTGTATTGGCTAATTTTTGATTGCAACAAGTCAAAGTAGAGCTTGTACTTGGTGTAGGAGTCGGCGTTGTGGCGATTGGTGTCCATACCCGTTGAGTATTGAGAGATGAGATGGATAGAGTACTTGTTGATAAAGCGGGTAACCCAGCTCTCGCTCACTGGCTCTGTGGCTATTGATGACGCAAAACTGCCTATCGTCTCTCTTGTAGGAGGTATATAACGAGCAGTAAGCTCTTCTATATACTTTACAAGCTCCTCCTCTTGTTGTGGGGTGAGCTTCTGTTGGTTGATGTTCTTGGTCCTCTGATCAGCCTGAACGCGCTTGTGATGCCGCGACAGAGTTGAGCGATCAACACCATACTGATCAGCAATCCTCTGATAAACGAGTTTTTCTCCTGGCTTCAGCGCATCAACCGCTATAAGCGCATCGTCAATACGTGCCATGATCGTTGAGTCATGGCGCGTTGAGGTATGGGTGTAGTTTGTGTTGATCGGGCGGCACGCGAATCCGGGCGGCACGCGCACGGAGACGGTAGACAACCCCGGTTTGACCGCCAAAAGGTGGGATTCGGGAAGCGACCTACATGTGGAGACAGATCGGAGCGGCGAGTCCCAGAGCTACTACCTACTAGCAATTCGTCTAGAGATCGTAATCCTGTTGAGGGATCTAGTACTGAATAATTTAGCATCGGACTTGGGCTGGAAGAGAGGTTCTTCCGGCCTCCTTCCCCGTTCCCGTTTCCTGGACTGTTCATAATGCCGTTTGTGGCTATAGAGAGCAAGCCAGGATGCAGCCTTAGACTAGGATGAAGGAGGAAATTGCAAACACGCACATTGTGTTTATCCATCGTTTGAGAGCTCAATCTCGAACTACTTTCACTTATAAATATCTTCAGGGTACCCGTATCGACTGGAGAGACGCAGCAGCACAATGCTCAGGTCCCCTGTCGAGGCTCGAAGACCCGGCACTCGACGATTGGTTCAATGAAGTCAGAGGACTCCTAACGGCCTCACCATCCTGCCGCCCTATTACTCGCATCTGCTCGAGCCGCTTAATGTTGGCGCGTCTGCGCCGCAATAGCGCGCGCTGGCTTCCAAGACTGACGCCGGTCTGAGACTTGATATCCTCGGTGGATAGAGAGGGGCAAGCCTTGTGCCACTGAGTCCCATAACAGTGCCTTAAAGGCTGCCCACAAAACCAACTACGGCGGATTCGCAACCTTGTACATCTTCGGAACCAACCGATCTGGACCTTTCGCTGCTAGACAGCCCTCCTTTAGACGGCACCGAGCTACGCGAAGCAAACACGATGCTCAATACCGCGATCAACGCTGCATAAGATCATCCTTCTCCAGCTAAGCGCTACATCGAGCGGATGACTCGCGCTTTTAAAGCGACGTACAACAAGAACGTTGCTTTGCGCAAGCGAGTAGAAGAGCAGGAGGAGCTTCTCAATATGCGAAAGTCTCGAAAGAAGGGAAAGCAAGTCGCACTCAAGGGGAGCCTCGTGTTTAGCACGCAAGAAGTGCTTGAGATGACAAAGGTAGCCGAAGCGAATTATCAAGCAACAAGCCGCGTGCACGACCACGCAAGCACCAGATTGAGAAGACACTCGAGAGCAGTAGAGAGCAAGAGCTAGGGGATCTATCTGGCGATTCAGATGCGACTAAGTCTCTGTTGCGACGTGTAGATGCATTTTCGTCAATGGTACAGCCAACACAGAGCTTATGACATGTCCAAATGCGGTGCAAGTATACCAGACCTGCTAGCAAGCATATGGAAGTGGGTTGTGCCTTCTCCTTCCCGCTTGTCATCATCCAATAGATATGGCAATCTTCGTAAATCGACTAGATGGAGCGACTTTATCAGATGACTCGATTGTTCGCTCATTCGTTGGACGAAGTGACGTGTGTTCATCGCTTTGTCCTCTGATGTTGCTATATCACAGTTCGTCTTTTCTTTGACCCCTTGCACGTGCCGCGTTTAGTCCCGGGGAGAGCGATGTGTTTGACGTGACATCTTGTGGACCAGTGAGGCTGCCATGTCCGCTGCCTTCTGTTCTGAGGAACTCCGTATCAACAACCGATGGTTCAGCGAAAAGACCTTCCACTCCCTGCGAAAGTCCGGTCGCCTCCGAAAAGCGCGAGCCGGATTGTTCCGAGACTTCGAATGCAATGTCCGACGGCAACTCGTCAATGGCCGAACATATTCTAGCAAAGTGTGCTGGCATCCAGACGTCGTAGATGTTCTTCGTAAACTTGTATGCCGTCCACTTTTCTTTCCTATCCTGCGCCGTGAAGTAAAACTTAAGGACAGGGTGCCGGTAAAAGGCAGTGCTCTTTCCCTCAATTGCGGAGTAGTGGCCGTAGATCCTCACTGATTCGTGGTCGTGCGAGATCGAGAACGCAAGTATCTCTCGGTCAATTTCTTTCTCGCGCTTGGCCAGCCTGAAAAGCTCAACAATACCTCTTACGGCAAGAGTCATGCTGTGAGCGTTCTGCAGGTCCGCCACGTCTAGCGCGGCGGCTCCACACTTGACCTCGGAGGTTAGGAACGGGAGGTACATGTAGTATGTAGCCATGAAGTAAGATGTGTCCGTCAACTCGCCCACAAAAGGCTGAAGCTTCCGGAGCTGTTCGTTCGTGAATGAGGATCGTCGGAACCCTACTGAGTAATCAGGCTGGGGGCGAGTCTTGATCAGAGGTATAGAGTTGTTCCATCCCTCATTGACACTCTCAACCAGGATGTCCAGATCCCTAGCTCCAAAAAGGGCCAAGTGCTCGGCAGACGGCACGACCAATCGACTAATGTCTTGTACGATTTTCGCCTCGTTCTTGTTCTGAAGATTTTGACAAGCTTTGTCGAATAGATCATCGCGAAACAAGGAGTTGTCAGGCAAGGTCTGCTCCGTGTCCAACAGTCTTCGGCAGAAGCTCTTGCTCACATCCCTAATACCCGCTTCATGTTTGCCCATAAAACTGCTCTTGGTCTCCAGAAGAGTCTCGTAACGTTGGTCTTTGTAAGGAGCACTTTTGACCTCCCTCGGCTGCTGATCGCTGGGAGTGGTGCCGCTAGATGCGGCTGAGCCAGCTTCCGACTGTTTGCGCTTAAGAGAGGACGACGATTTCTTCTTCGCAAGCAGATGACTCATCTCGCTCTGCCTTTCGAAGTACTCCTTGGGCCACTTCCCTTCTCTTCTCCAGTAGTCGATCGGGTTCACCTTCCCTCCGCTCGCACCTCTTGACTGTTTTTCACCAGACGCGGTCTCGACAGCAGCGTGTGAAGGATACGTTCGCCGTCGCTTCAGGCGGGACACGGCTATTGGTTGTGCAGGCAGATCTTCAGCCTCCGGTGTTCTCTTTCGTTTCCTAATTCGCGCTTGGGGAAGAGGAGACGGTTCCTGTAGGCGGTCGAGCTGGGTCAGCGCCCTAGTACAGCCGGATTTCAACGACGTGTCTACTAAAGAAACCGTGGCCGTCGAAGGGAGAAATGGGGTCGTGGTTCCATCCTACTGACCTCGACTGCGCTTTGCCGATGATGGTCTTCTGTCCTGCGCAGACGTGTACTCCGACGAAAAGGTCCTCGTATTGACTGATCTTGGTTCCTTCTCCGCGCCCTACCTTCACGATGCCAGTCAGAGCAAGCTCTCGTTGATGTGTGAGTGACCGACCTACCTTGGTCTTTCGGCAATGAAGGTTCCCGTCCGGCTCTGCTGATGTTTGACCCTGTTCCAGAGCCGTTCTTCGCAGGCTCGAACTCTGACCGACGCTGAGCCATGGCGATGCGAAGGAAGCGGGTACAAATAGTGCTGTGTGTCTATGCGATGCTCTTGTGCGGCTGGGAGGATTGTCTGGCGGGGAAAGGCGCGGAATAGCGCGCCATAGTCTAGGCGGGAACATGTGAGAGGTATGCACGGACCATGATCTATGTGGCTGCGACGCCCTGCCCGCGTGTCGGCACGTCATAGCCAACGAAGACGCGCCCAGGGGGCTTCGTGACACAAGAGGGCACTGATGGTAGATGGCACCCTCCTACTCGCCGGGAGTTGGCCGCGTGACGAAGAATGCAATAATTCGAGCGAGAGCTTCATATGGGATGCTAATGCATAGGCCAGGCAGCAACATGGCGAGTGGGTGGAGCGCCCTTTTGTACAGTCTCCGGTCACATGATAAGCACAGCACGATGAACATATATCATATACGGCTATAACAGCTCTTGAAATCAACCTTAGTTCCACAAATACGTAACGAACAATCTGGGTATCCCTAATGCCAACGCACTGAACTCCGGCGCCTGTAACGCTAGGTAGCTACATACCTCTAGCAATATACAGAAAACTGCACCACGAGATCTTCGCGTTAGGCATCGAAGCTCCCAAAGTAATGGCACCTGGCGTTCCACGCAACACGCCCTGCATCCTTCCCTGATCTGTCCGTTTCACCGCAAGCTGGTGTGGCTTGAACGTGTTTCCCGGCTCGTTCTGGAGAGTGGTGAAGTTGATTGTACGCGCTCCTCGCTCTCAGGTGTGAAGCAACGTGCTGCACGACTGTAGGCTATAGGCTTGACGCTACTGAGAAGGCTAGCCTACTTGGTAACTACTTTGCGGGGACGCCTTTTCCTTGTCGAGACTTTCTGCACCCTTGGCGGCCGAACGGATGGAAGAGCTGTTGGTGTTGACTCCGAGGACTGAGCTTCTCTCTTGAGCTGCGCTATCCTCCGACTTCTTCTCAAGCGAACAGAACCGCCTTGCCGCTCGGATTTTGTCACGGAGCATTCATCATAATCCTTGACAGGTGTCGTAGATTGTGTAAGGGCATCTGCAATGATGCCGCGCTCTTCCCTTCCACCCACATTTGTTGTCGCACAAGACTTCTGAACCTTTGACGGGTTTGCTGAGGACGGCGGCGAATCTCCTACGGATCGTTTCCTCTTTCCTAGTGTTTGTGCAGGATTTGAGTAGGGGCTAACAGGTGTTATCGGTTCAGGTATACTGGGACGATTCCGCAGATCTGCTTTGGCTTCCGCATCATCATCGCGGGCAGGAGCTTCTGGTCCTCGACCTGGGGATTGATGTCCCGAAGCGATGGTCGGGATTTGCTGTGCAATCCACTTCAGCAGGATACTGTGCTTTTCCAGTTTCCTCCTTGCGGTGCCCCTTCTAGCTCGCCAATATGTGACATCCGCCTTCTCGATCGAGTTAATCGACTCTGCCGCCTGTCCCGCATCTATGGCTGCTTGTAGCTTCTTCTGAGATTGTTCGATTCTTGTCTCAGCATGTTCCATGTCTTTCCTGAAACGGTCAGCTGTCCGATACTGGTAGTATTGGTATTCCATCCAATCGTCCAGCTGGGTCTGTCGGGTGCGATCCTCGTAAAAATCGATCTCGCCTTGCAAGCCTCTTTCAAGTCGGTAGCTACGGACATGCCGAATGTAATTGGTGAATCTTTCTGGTGCCGCGTGATTTTTACGAACTCTCTCTTGATAATCTCGGAATTTCCTCCAACACGCGAGTTGTTCTTTAATAATGTCCCATCCTCTGCCGCTGTTGCCCCGCCAGTATGATATTATCTCTGCATATTGTCCAGGCTCATCCAGGATGTCAAATCCTAAAGCGATAGGATGAGAAGGCCGGCCACCATCTCGTGTCAAAGCATCGTGCGCTTCTTTCTCCTCACATAGGTAATCTTCTTTGTGATCTTCCGGATCCGGCGTCGTTGCGGAGGTGGACCGAGAACTGGCACGGGTGACAGGCACTGAGGTGATGTGTCTGGACAAGAGAACGTCTTAGTGCAGGTACAACGGGCTGGTTACAAACGCAAACATATCAGATTCAGACGCTTACCTCAGTCTCTCCTCCAGTGCACTTGCGTCTACGGGATCGGACTTATCGAAGCCGCTAACGAGGTTCCTATGGAGCAAGTCAGTGTGACGATTCCATATCAACGCCTCGTCGACGGGTAGATCGAGTGCCTTTACCTTAGCCTTTCAACGTGCTTCACAGTCAAGTTCGATGGATCACTGAGTTTGAAGTAGCTGTGGAGTGGTCCTGTGTAAGCCATGTAGACGGTCATTAAGTCGCTTGCTTCTACCTTCTCCCTCTAAGATCTTCTGCGGCTAAGCTGCACAAATCCCGCACGAGTATCTCTCCGATGGAAGACATGGTGTTCTTGGCGGTATGATATATGGAAGTAGGGTGAGCGCCTCACAGCGCGGATGTGCTGGCGATATTTCTAAGGAGAACCGTCCTGCCAGGTTGGAGCGGAAGGTCGGTAACCAAGCCCTGCCACCCACCCACGCTAGAAGCGCCTAGAAGGCAGCCTAATGTGTGGCTCTAACGTCACGGTCACCATAAGCGCCCGTTGTTGGCTAACGAGTGATATGCAATGGCGCTTAAGTGCATGCCATCCTGCATGTCCAACACCCTCAGGGTCTAGTGCAACTTATAGGTAGAAGACCCGCTGCTTTCCAACCTAGTTTGTTTCCGTGTTGCCCAACGTCACGAGGATATGGAAGGTCAAGACGCAATCCTAGTGTTGACCGCAGTGAGCAGTACCGCAGAGGCGGCCTTTGGACTACCACACAACACATGTCGCTACTCGCCACCGTCATTTGGTCACGGCTTCGATAGCCGAGAGAGCACGCCGTTGCCTAATCTGCAAGAGGATGACGATGATGCAAACTGCAGGCACCGTCTCCGTCTGACTTTCACCCAACCACCACAAGACATCCAGAAAGGGTACGTATTCGGCACCGACCGGCGACGATGCGATGTTCTGCTCGGGCAAAGAAGGGGCCAGGGCAGCATCAGCGGCGAGCACTTCAGCATTACGTTTAACGATGACGGTCGTGTGATACTTCGCGATTTCTCCCGATGTGGTACGGCTGTCAGCTATGACGGTCAAGCAAAAACCAGAAGCGATCACATTTCACGTGGATCATCTTTGAAGCGTTCGAGGAGATCGAAGTTCAACTTTCCGGGACCGACTTCAAGTTCTGGATCGAGTTGGCTAGGCATAAAGAATGCCAGACAGAGTATCAAGCCAACGTCAGTGCATTCACTAAAGAGCGCAGGGTACTTAGGGAGAGCACGTCGACCCTCCCTCCCTTCAGCACACTTGACATCCAGAGTCAGAGCACCACTGCGGCTCCTACCACGTCACATTCTCCTGGTCAAGGGCCTGTCTATCTAGTGTACGAAGAGCTGGGACGTGGCGAGTTTGGAACAGTGCACAAGGTCGTTGATGTGAGCACTGGCTATGTGTATGCCGGGAAGGAGTTCATGCGTCCCGGCTGGGAAAACGAAGTTGCCGCAATGAGACGAGTATCGCATGTATGCATTCTACTGCGGTCATGAATGTGCATCTTTGACCGTGTGTAGCAACGAATCATCCGATTTGTGGACTTTAGACCAGAGCCTAACCCCTTGCTGGTGATGGAGTACCTTCCTCTGGGCAATCTGCAGGACCAGCATGAGAACGTACCTATTGCTGTGGAAGACGCAGTAGCACTTCTCTACCAGGTACTCCAGGGCGTTGGGTATCTGCATTCTCAGTGTCTCGCACACAGAGACATCAAACCAGCCAACATCCTCGTTGAGTCTCGCAGTCCTTTCAGCATCAAGCTTGCGGACTTCGGGCTGGTGAAGGACATGTCTGCACTACAGACTTGTTGTGGCACGGCCCTCTACGCGGCGCCAGAGATCTGGAAAGGATCCGGATATACTTCCGCTGTCGACATATGGTCGCTCGGACTTGTGGTGTTTGAGTTCGTATACGGCCTCCCGAAACTGAAACGTGGACCTTTCCGTGCGAGGGACTGGTGCGACCGGGTAGTGAAGGCGGTCGAAGACTGGGACTCGGATGAGCTTGTGGATTGTTTGTCGACACGCATGCTGCGACTTGACCCAAAACAGAGGTCATCGGCAGACGACTGTCTCAAACAAGCAGCCGAGATTCATCGCTCTTACCAAGTCATGCTTTACATGCCGTACCAGAGGGCTGAGTGTACTACGCCGACTGAGAAGATGTCCACCTTCCGGACAGACTTGCATGGGCTCAACACATTCGAGCAATGCACACAGCTGGATACGGCACATGTGTCTAGATCGTGTCGTTCATCTCACAGCCGATCTCGAAAGCGTCAAAGGCATGACATCGTCAAGACTAATGCCCAAGAAAGGCTCTCGGACCAACAAGTGCCGGCAGAGATGTCTTTTGGAAAGAACCAGCGTAGCGTTTCTCCGAGAGGAATCAGCCACTCCAGGTCCAGCAGGCCTACCGGGTACGGGTAAGGGTAGTCATTGTTAACTTGCATGTGACAGCTCGTAACAACTCTTAGGTCACCACAAGCATTATACGGGAATCAGAAGGGAACCGCCCTTGCGGAGACAAGTTTGACAGGACCAAGATCCAGACCGAGAAATCTGTAAGTTTACCGACTCGACTACTTGCTTTGCATGTGTTGATTATACTGGAGGATACCAGTTTCAGCAGTGCAGCAAAAGGAAACCCTCTGGCATCATCCGCCGTCCATCATATAGCTCTCGGAGCAGAACCAATATTTACGCAGAACTTGACACCATCGGACGAATATCTGTCAGTACTATCTCAGTCACCAATCAATGAAGCTGAGTGGGAACGGTTAAAGCTAATGTACATCAAGACTCAGGATGTTGAAGGAAGAACTTGCGTCGTAGCACTAGTGGCTGAAACGTCCTTTTTATATATGTCAATTACGATGCAACTTTCCAAACAGTATGCGTAACGTGCTAACACAAGTTCTCAGCGATAAGTGTCTTACGGAAACAGACGTTGTTGACAGGCGTTGTGCATCGCGCGAAGCCGCAGTGAGTGATCGAACCGGTAGTAACGTAAACCGCGGGGTAATGCACCAGACGGGGTAGTGCACCGCTGAAACGTGACCTTCTTACCTTCTTATCTTACTGCTACAAGCAACGGACACTCTTACGCCTAACAAACCGTCCTATACTGAGGCCGATATCCAAAACGCTATCTCTGCCTTAAACAAAAAGGAATTTACGAAGATACGAGCCGCTGCCCGCGCGTTTAGTGTGCCTTACCATACTCTACGTAATCGCATGGGCTGTGGGCTCGAAACAAGCTTGCGCCCGCGGAGTCCGCTCGTCCTTGAGGAAGTATTGCGCTGGCAGGGGCTTTGGGGTTTTTATGAAGACAAGCTCAGGCACAATCCAGGCACCTAGGCGCTCGTAGATGCTTAAGATACTGGCTAATGCGATTACATAGACGCGATTACGGGCCCAACACCTCCACTTACGTCCTTCGCACGCCAAAAGTCTAACCGTACTGAACAAGATCAAGACCCCAGGGAAACAGTATGGCTGAATAACATCTAGAAGTGGCAGAGTGGGCACGGAAGCTTGAAGCCGATGGGAACACAGTAAAGGAATAGAGGAGCACTACAAAAATCAAGTGGGCGAAGCGACCGCGCATATTGGAAGAAGAGTTGAGCGAAGGCCGGGAGATCAAGTTCAGGAAACGGGAAACTCGGGCTGAGAAGAAGCAAGATGACACGCCGTACACACCTTCGGCTTCGCGACAAAACACGGCGCAAAAACTTCACCGTCGCAGCAGCGCACGCTCGGGTCAGCGCAGGCGGAAAGAGCGTAGGCAGTCTGTACCAGGACCGTTGAATGACTGAGGTCGATGAACAGCACCCAGGGTTGAGCATATCCATCGAACTTTGGTGGACAAATAACGATAGGACTTTCTTGTAAACGTTCAAAGAAAGGACTAGAGGACGTCCATGGAAGGGCAAGGCAAGACATGCAACGTCAACAGCACGAGATGTTACCGTGAAGAGAGCATGGGAGGCGATGACAAAAAGACGGCAGTGGCCAGAGCAAGTGCGCTGCCGGTGATATACAAAAGCATACTTTTGCCATTCGCCGCGCCCTAGCACAATTCGGGGGACGTCAAACGCTCTGCTTGCGTGTCTCGTAGTATCTGGTGTCTTGGCTTGGGTAGCCTGGATAGCAAGGGACAGTGTGCCTTCGTTGTAGGTCTTCTGCGCGTTACGTGGTGGTGGCATTGTAGGCAATAGACATGTAATAGACAAAGGTTGGTGAGGTGGGCCACTCGGTGGCGGTTGGCCGCTCGGTGGTGAACTACGTTATAGTCATTGTAGACCTGAAAGACTGGTGATCGTAATCTAAGTATTCGACGGTCGATCTTTAACTAGAGTAGCAGGTCCGACGGATCATATAACGCTGCTTGCAAACAACGTTGCACATTGTGAGCGGTGTTCGGGTACTGCTTCTCCGTGCTAGTTGTTGTAAGGTTCTTAACAATACTAAGTATCGTTGGGGTAGGCGCCGATGCTCTGGGTCACGTCGGTTGTGTCGTTCCTTACGTAGTAGCTCGGTTTGGAGACTATACGATCTCAATTCAGTAGCTGTGCTGCATCTTTTGCAACATGTTACAGTTAGCCGGCATACGTAGATCTCGTTACACGGTGCTAAGGCTTGATGCGGCAGGGTGCGACGCGAAGCGCTGCGACTTGCGCGCAGATCGCGACAGACAGACACTCGGATCTGGGCGGACGCCTTGCGCAAGCGTTGAAGAGGACCGTCAACGCCTGATCCAGCCTACGACTGTGCAACAGGCGGTATCCGCAGTCGAAGCTCTGCATAGTTGACTATAAAGTGGGGTTCTGCAGCGGAGACGATAGTGTAGTCGTTCAGGAAATGATAGTGAGCGTAGCACTATAAGTTGCTTCGAGTATACTGCGTGGAAGCGTCGTAGACAAGAAACCGGATGCGTCGTGACGATGGCCAAACATCGGGATCCGGGAAGCAAGTCCAAGGCAGGAAGACTATGGTACCCCGGCAAAAGTAACGCAACTCTCTGAATCTGAAGCCTACCCTCAGATGCACCACCACGTGCTTTGTACTCACAACACTAGCAATTCACTAGCAAATTAAGTACAGAATAGTTAAATGTTGGAGATTTGCATAGCAACTCAGGAACAGTGATTTTCTTCAGTATTTCGTGTACCAGCCATCATTTTGAAGGCAAGTCTGGATCTTATCCACCATGCTAGCTGTCACAGGCGTAGCCTGGGACATGTGGTAGTCGCCATAATCACGTGCCTTCTGTATTGAGTAGGTTAGCCGAAGCGCGGCTAGACCTCAGCTTCGTTCCATGATTTCGATTATGGCTCTTCGAGCTACGTCCTGTCAATCCGAGCGACCCTACCTGGCCTAGATAGCCCGTCCGTAGCATCGAATACATCCTACCCTGTCAGCAATACCTACGCCCCGAGTCCCGCCCGTGACAGCAGCGCAGTTACTGAAGCGAGATCTTGCCATCTCCAAACCGAGTTGCAACTAAGAGAACGGCAGAATCGACGCGATTCAGAGCATCGGCACCTACCCTCATAAGATGTCGGAGTGTTCAGAATTGTCGCAACAAATGCGACATGGGGATGATAGGATACTAGGCCGAATGGAGAAATGACGCAGCGGAACAGGAGCTAAGATAGAAAAGTAGGCAGGAGTCCGTGGAACCGAGAGGGGAATCATATACTAGGCCTGCGACATGACTGGCTTGCCTATGATGCGATTGCTTCCACGACCGCGGCGTCGTTGTAAAAGATTAGCATAGCTGTGTATTCATTGATCTCATCACAAGACTTTCTGACTGATACCTAAGTTTATCGGACGACATTGGGGATTTCAGTACTGACGATAACTCGGGCAAAGTTCAAAGCAACTAGTAGGCCTGGCAAGAAAGAGAAAAACTGTCACAAAAGTTCGCATACATAGATCAAAATCACATCAGCAACAGCTTGTTCCCATCGTTGTGGCTGGTCGTGCGCGCACCTGTATCGCAGAACAGTCGCTGATCCCCAGTATCCGGGCCTAAGTGCGTGGCTGATTTTTATGATTCTCTTGTCGCTTGTCGCCTGTCACCGCACCACCTGGACTCTCCTATATGATGTGAGCACGGACGTGGTCTTTCTCACTAGGTTCGAGGTTCCTCACGCGTGCCAGATCATCGATGAGTTGAGCATTTCATCTTGTGGAGTCCGGCAACTGCAAAGTTGTAAGTAATACATACTCGAATGCAAGGAAACTGCCAGAAGGAAGCGCACAGTTCTAGACGCCGAGAACGGAGTTTCCCGTTTCCCGTTAGGACCAACGACAGGACTCTCTCAACCCGGGGTGTGCTTGCGACGTGGCATGTCGTCCATGACTTTATGGAATACCTCGGTCCGTCGATCTTGAGGGACTTGACGAGCGATCACATCCTCGACGTCCCCAAGCAACTTTTCCACGGCACGTGCTTGAGGGTATGCTCAGTCCCGTCCGTTCGGTAATGCTTTTGTCCCGGGGAGATGATTCCACCGCGATGGTCGTAACGGGTGAAATAGTCAGAGGAGATGACAGCATATCTGAAAAGGTCGAGGTCTTTGTCGGACAGTTCTGCGTACTCCTTCAGGTTCTTGAGTAACTTTTCTTTGGTCTGCTGACGCGTCAAATCCATTCCCGTCGTCGTCAGATCCGCAGGTACTCTTACCTCTAGAGCGACGGCCATATCGAGAGTTGTTCGTCCTCGAAGATGGCCATGTGGCAGTATAGTTTATCCTCACATTCGGATAGACCACATATTCTCGGAGCTTCTCGTATCCTCGGAACGCAAACTGCGGGGTAGTAAATTGAGTGGGGAAAGAGATCACGAGATGCTAACCCTTCCAGCATCGCTGTTGTCTGCGGATTGTAACAACAATATAGTCAGAGCCTGGACCGCCAGATAGGTTCTCATGAGCTTCATGTTTCTCGCCTAGACCGCTTCTCCTCTTGGACGCTTGCGTGGCCGTCAACGTGTCTTTCTGTTGGAAGACTCCACTTCGGCTTCCGTCGCCATTCCAAGCACTTCGTGCTAAACACGAGTCTTCCTTTCAATACGACCCGCTTGCCCTTTCTTGAGAACCTTGGGCGCCCCCTTTCGCAGGCACCCCTGTCGTGCGTTACCTTGAACCGGGCTCTGGGGGACGACAGGCAGGAAAGCGAAACCTGGGTTTCGTCATTCACGCTACCACGACACGCCTCGCTTGCTTCAGTTCAGCCGCGATACGACCGCTGAAGGACGGGATTCGGGAACCGGTCCGCATACAGAGGCAGATGGGGGTTCCTGGCCTCCCGTCCGGTCTGCCATTCACAAGCAGTTGACCGATGTGTTAGTGCTGTGGTGGATGACCATTCGAGCATTTTCGTTGTCCAATATTTTTCGGAATCTTGCCATTCTGAAGTCGTAGTCTTCTTCCAACCATCTCGACTCTGCACTGAGTCCAGTCAAGGGTTGTTCATGCTATACAAGATCCTACGTGACGCTACTTGACTTTATGGCATGTGGCATGCGGAACAAGGATGGACATATCCTCCCCGTAGCCGATGCGTTAACAAGCGTGAGCGGCTGAACTCGAACTTCTTTCCAGTCTTATACTCCAGTCGTACTTCGCGACTTGCTTCGAGCTGGAGGTGGCACTGGTGGCGCTTCTGCGGATGCTAGAACGTGGATGCAGATGGCTTAGGAATGACAATATCCTCTTTTCTACTGCCCATGGTCCAAGATCTACCAATGGATATTGACGCCTACTGTTCGTTGACTGCTCATACTGTATCAGGAGAAGCGAACGTAGCCACGATTCATGCCATTTCCCATCAGGGGCCTGTGCGGTGCTCTCAACGCAATAGGGAATCGATACCTAACCGTTCCGCCAGTCTGAATCGGAACAGCCGTATACAAATGTTGGACAAGTTCGAGCGTTTGTTCCCGGTTGAGGACGGACACTGTATTGGGTACGCACCGTACGTTGCAGGTCGTTCTAGCTGGCGTGAGACGAGGAGAGGGAAGGGAGTAATGCAGATGGGACGGTAAGGACAGAAAAACACAGAAAAACAAGCAGGGGCCGTGGGAATGCAAACAAAAAGATGAGTTCGGCCATTCACAGCGGGAACAGGACGGTGAACAAAGATTAGATCGAGAAGAGCAAGACTGACTACTCTCTGCATCCCTAACATGTAGATGAAGGTGAATTGACTGCTGAAGACTATGCCTTGCACCCATCCCCTGCACTCGAGCACCCTGCTCATGCTTTCACGATACTCCGAAACTCCGCCCAATACGTCTCCTTCGCCCACTTGGCCAACATCGTCGCTGTCCTGAAGAGCTTGAAGAATGACAACGCGGAACCCAGGCCCCCACTATCCAAAGGTCCTAGAACCACAGCACCTCCATCCGCTTTGTCCTCGAATGCGACGTGCAGCTTCCAGTCCATACCGATCGCAGTCCATCCGAAGATCGGAAGGTCTTCTTGAGACCTCATGTCCTGTGCAATCTCGCTTTCCTTCTCCTCTCCCGACGCTAGTATCTGCTCATCAGTCTTCCCGGAGTGCACTCTCAGCTCTTTCAGCTTCTCCAGCCCAGCGAAACACCAGACCCCGAGCTGCAGGCTGGCTTCCAAGTAGCTCTTGCCCGGCTCACCCACCTCAATGCAGCCCGGCAGAGCTAGCCTGCTCACGCTCGTCTCTGACATCTGACTGAGTCTCATTGTGGGGTCTGATGTGCGGAGTGCGGTATACACTGGAGCAGTGGCAGGCGTGTGAGCTGAGACGGCGATGGCGAGGTCTGCTTTCTTGGTTGGGATCGCGGTGTTGTGGACATGTGGGAGGAGGCTATTGGAGTTGATGTCGCTGTATTGGCTGCAAGCACCGGTGTGCGTCAGTCGCGATGGCTGTGAGGCCCAAGCTGAACATGGACCAATACTTACACGTCCTTGACACACAACATTCCGTCCAACTCCGACTGCGCGAAAACGTCCTCTAGCAGCTTTGCTGCTATCGCCAACCATGGAGCTTCGGGCTCGTTGTCCACGAAACACGCCTTTGCTCTCTCCAACGTGCTCATAGCCTTGCTCCATAGCGCCTGATCGGCGGACTGATCGGTGTTGATTGATGTGTCAAAGGCATAATCAGGCATAGTCTCAAAAGGCAGGGCGGCTCTGATGGTTTCCTTCAACATCACTCAGTCAACGTCGCAGCTGGATTGTTGATACAACCGATACCTTTAAAGATCCAGGTATCACTCCCACCCCGTGCAACGGCAGTCCGTTTATGAGATCTGTGACGCTCCGCGGCGTACTGGCATCCGGAGTTGTGGTGTACTTGAGCGGCGGGCTGGCAAAACGGTAGATGTCTCTTAGCTCTCTCACAGGGCTTCCCGCTCGAACTTTCGTCGGAGAAGAGGAGCGAGAACTAACTGTGGGAGGTAGCTGAATGTCACTGAGGACGCTCGCAGCGGTTGTGACGGAGGTGTGGTCGTCCTGAGTTCTGATGCGTTTGCGCGGCGACGGCATCGCGTCACACGCTGTCTTTCTTGTCCAGACGCGTCTTTTGCGCTTTAGCGACTGGCTTTGGGACGCTGAACAGATGTCGTCGGAGGGCTTGACTGGCCATGTGGATGCAGGAGGGGTTGGTGGAGCGCGAGTCGATGCGACGCGGGGCGCGCCGTGAGCTGCTTCCAACAGTGATACAGAGGGAAATCCATCTTGATGGAAGGGTACGGCACTGTCAAGCCACAACTCTACGAACTCCCAGTCATTTGACATCAGAACGATGGAAGAGCAAACGAGGTGTCGCTGCTGGAGAGGTTGTAAGAGTCGCTGTGGTCATGCTGGTTTTGGTCTGTTGACTGAGCAACGCCAAGGTTCGGCTGCCAAGGAATCCCCGAACGCTCGAGCGGATGCCATGAAGCGCTTCCGCGCCACGAGCAGAGAGTATATCGAAGTCATAGATCGTGAGGAGATCCACTACACTAGCATGTTCTACCTCATAGCGATAGAGTGTTGACCGTTGTCGCCAAGCAACTTCTTGGTCCGACAGAGGTCTTTCATGTTCAAGCTTCTTGTGCATTGCGCTGAGTCGCTAGGAAAAGTCTCTTGAGAACGCGTTACTACCCGGCTCCGGTGATGCAGAGGTTGTTCGTCGTTTTGAACGACTGGATGCACTGAAAGAGCACTGCCTTCTATTACTCAATATTTTCAATCCTTCTGGGCAGTCAGTACAGAACGTCCATCAGGAGTTGATTCGCTTGACTCAGCGGTAGTTGGAATGTTGCACTCCCGCTCACAATCCCTAACAGGAACACAGTGAGCATGACCCAGATTTGTGAGTGGTCAAGAGTCGCGTGTCATCCCAAACATCCATGTAAGACAGCAACATGTATGATTGTTGGGTCTAGCGTTGTAAGAATCATCCAGTCTAGCACGCAATGTCCCAGTATGCAACCCTCCGGCTTCGGAATACATCACGCGCGTAGCTACTTGCTTGCGGCCGCTGACCGTGATCTGGAGGATTTGCAACGAATTGCAAGATCTGCTACACATGCTTCGCACTTCACTGAAGCTTTTCTCGAGCGACACAGAAGTCTGGCCAGATATCTGCGTCTAGCAGGATACGTTGGTTGACCACTATGCGCGGGTTAACACTGGTGAAAGCACGCAATGTCGCTCTTTGGCACCTACTATTCGCCAAGATACGGCCTGTCTGGCGTGTCGCATGTCTTCATAGCCCTCCTACAAGCCCCGAGAAAGGGGTTGCCAGGCACGCTCTGGAGTGCGGGCGCTTTTGAAACGTCTCCAAGTGGAAGAGGTCCGAGGCTGAGCTCTTAAACGATGCACAAACACAACCTGCTTATTTGCACTTTCCCTCCTTCACCCTAGCGTAAGGCTGCGTCTTGGCTTGCTCTCTATGAGTAGGGATGGCATTGTCACCCATCCAGGAAACGAGAAATGAAATGGTGGGATCGGATAAACTTTTCGCCCAATCCGATCCCGAGGTTGAATCCTCCCGTCCCGGATCTGCAGACTGATGGCAGATGGACGGTGGCCGTACTGCTCCCCGCTCCGATCTGTCGCGTCGGTGCATGCCGATTGTTTCCCAGATCCCACTTCTTACCGGTTGTAGCAGGGGTTTTCCGGATCAACCACGAAGTGTCGTAACAGCACAAGAGACGAGATTCGGGTTTCGGTTCCCCACGAATCATCTTCTTAGCGCTGGTAAAAAAGTAGTGCCCGCTACCGTGCTGCACGCAGTGACGGGATGTAGGATGCGGGATCCTGGCATTTGTTGTGGAGTGTGCATAGAAATAGCAGCGCTGTGTGCTCGTGTTCATGTACTATAAAGCGCGAAGTTAGTCCTGCCATACGACTCCGAAAAGTAGTGTTTGGGACGTTGAACGCGTTAGCAGCCTCGCGCATTGGCGTGTATTCCTTTCCTTCTAGGGCAAAAACAGCCACGTCAGCTGCTGTGCGTTATGACGTAGTTGCCTGTTTCGAGCCGCCTTCTTTGTTGTTGTTGTTGTTGTTGAGTGCGGGTACTTGAACAGCGTGGTAAGCAACCGACCGCTGCTTGAAAGCCGAACCGGCTACTGCGAAGTTGGACCTATTGAAGCAATGTGTACTATAGCTCAGCAGAAGGTGACACCAAAGTCCGTGACTTGGAATGTAAAGGTCTTCAGCTAAACTATTCTGAACAGAGTCCAACGGAACAAAGAGCGCCGCAGAGATACCCGCTGGACCCAAGTCATGTCTTACCGTTGGAGCTGTTCTTCCAGATCCTGGGCTATCTCGAAGCCACATCCCTAGCCAAAGCCGCCGCCGTCTCGTGGTAATGGAGAACACCATGCCTCTCACCGCCTCTCTGGAAGGCGCTATGTCTACAAGAGGGATGGAAAGTAGACGACAGTCTGGCCAGAGGAGTCCTTGCTCATCCCTTGGGCGCTCAACGACCGCAGCAGATCGGGCTGGACGGACTCTCACGGGGTACAGGCGTGCCCTGGTGTTTCCTTTTCCGGCAGAGAACACGTCTCAAGGACAACTGGGACGCTGGCCGCTTCACCCACTTCCAGCTTCCGCATCCGGACTATGCAGCAGAGGGACATACAGGGGCTGTATATGCTATCCAGCAGCGTGGCCGACAGCTGGTGAGCGGTGGCTACGACGGCACGGTCCGAAGGTGGAACCTGGACAGCCAGCGTCTCATCGGAAAGGCACTGCGAGGCCATCACGGTCGCGTGTACACACTGCACTTCGATGACCGGAGGGACATCATCGTCTCTGGAAGCAGCTCCGCAGAAGTCTTTGTTTGGAGGTTCTCCTCGGGCGAGCTGCTCCAGGCAATCCCACGCGCTCACGACAGTGCTGTTGTTAGCCTGCACTTCTCTGGCGAGGTCCTGGCTACCGGCTCGATGGACAACCATGTGAAGGTGTGGAAGCAAGATTGGTCTGTACCTGTAGTCCGTCCTTCGCCTGGCTCGAGCCCTTACGGCATGCTGGTTCAAGCATGCACTCTGAAAGGTCATTTCGGCGGAGTTACGGCGGTTTGCGTCGATGAGGACAAGGTAGTATCCAGCTCCGGAGACCTTTGCGTGAGAGTGTGGAGCGTCGCTACCGGAGAGTGTCTGCGGACATTCACCAATCCGGAGTACGTCGCCAGCGTGCACGTTGACGGACAGAAGCTCAGCAAAGGCACTCCACACCCCATTCAGATCATCGATCACGTGTCAGGCGAGACGGTTGCCACTCTTGGCAAGACAGATCAAACACTACGTACGGCTCACGCAAAACTCGAGAGCGGGCGTTGCGTCGCTCTTGTCTCAGGGTCTCTCGAAGAACAAGTGACAATCTGGAAGGAAGGCGAAGACAAGGCATGGTCGCCACTGCGACATCTTGTATTGCACAACAACATCGAAGCTCCGGGTGGCATATCGCCGCACAGGAAAGACCCAGACGGAGTTTGCTCTAACAGAACACAGCATCGTCAAAAACAGCAACACCAGAGATCGCTCCGGCATCAGCACCGTCGTCATGAGTTAGAGACTACAGACAAAGATAAGCCAAACGTCGTACCCGGGCCGGCGACTCACGCATCTGAGGCTGCCAGTGGGCGCTGGACTGGCACTACTCCGCTGAACGGTGTCGGGACCTGCAAACCGAGGATCTATCACGTTCAAGTCGATGAGCGAAGGATTATCTGTTGTTCGACGAGGTTTGGCATTGTGGGATGGGATTTCGGACACGGCGACAGGGATATCGAGGTGGCGAGTGCGTTCTTCGCCAACTAAGGCAAGTACGTGGCCGTCATTCGCAGCTGGACTGCACTCAACGTGCATTCCGTGTGACAAAGGAAGCAAAAAAGGGCTTCTTCCCGGTTGTAGTGTTGATTTTCGTCGCCAAAAAGAGTGGGGACAAGCATGGTGTTTCAGTCACTACCGTGCAGCAGTAGGAGCGTCGTGTACAGTCCTAGCGGCCTGAATACCCAGTTGCCAATCCCTCCGTACTCTAGCAACGTCCTCTCACCTTAAGCATTGAGAGGTTCTGAGCATCCTGTAGCTACGTATGCGTAGCGCTCCGTCAGCAGGCCGAAACGGAGTAGCGGGCAGCGCCGCAAATATACGTCCTTGTTTCGTGCTCCCGAAATAGTGGAGAGATACGAACGCTGACGGCGAATGGAGTCTTGCGAGTCTTGCGAGTCTTGCTAGTCTTGCTGTACCTTACTGCAGCTGAAACACCTGCGTCGCATTTAAGCGGGTGCCGTGCCGCGACCGTGGGCGGCTGAGTCGCCGACCAATACGAGCCATCCGTTACTCGCTCTCGCGACGGGCACCTCCAGCTCTTCAGCGCTTAGCTCTCGGACTCGGCTCAGCAATCGTTTCGAGACAGTGTTTATATAGATACACCTTCAATCATATGTTATCGGCTCCCTGCACCGCACCGCGTCCATAGCATCGTCCCAACGCGCCTTCTTCGTCGGTTGTTGTTTAGACACAGATATCGCCGTACCGTGTCCGTGCACTCAATGCGCGCGTTCACTCAACGCGCGCCCCACCACCTTAGTACTTGCACAAACATGAGGCTGTAGAGCCACCCACAACAACTATTATCATTAGACTTTGTCGTGGAGTAGTCATTAGATCTACACAAACAATTTGTGCTATCTATATTTACTTGGAAGCTTGATGTTGCGGCCGCGTGATGTGGTGACGGATGGGGGCTTGGGGAGCCTTAGCGGCTTCAACACCACCTACAGCATCACCAGCACGTTTTTGACGCTTGCGCTTCTGTATAGGTGCTTGTGAAGCTTTACGCTTACCCTTTTGGGGCAATTGTACAGCTTTGGCGGCGTCGCGAGCCTCCTTTTGCCGAGCGCGTTTAGCTGCTTTCTCGACCTTCTCCTTCCTCTTAACCTCTGCCGCCTCTGCCCTTGCTATACGCTTCTCCTGAGCTATTCTCTCATTGTACAGTTTTGCAGCCTTTCTGAGCTTAGCTGCTTCAGCTTTTTGAAGTTGTAGCTCTTTCTTCTCACGCTCATTAACTGTCCGGCGAACACGTGCCTCCCTAACCTTCCCTGGTGACCAGAAAACAGGGCCACTGAGGTACTCCTTGCGTTTTTGAAGATCAAGAGGCTTACCACGCTTTGAGCGCTTCTTCTTGTGAAGGAGAGCCTCTTGAAGCCCCTGATTCTCATGCGCAAGAAGGTCAACTCGCGCTGAAAGAGCGTGGATTGCTTCATTAAGCCTCCGTACATCCTTTTTGTTTTGATCTCTAACGTTCTCCTGGAGAAGCTGCCTCATTTTCCTCCAATCAGAGGCGCTTAGTATTGAGGTTGAACTCTCTCTTGACTCTTGCTGATCTGGGTTGGTGTTGCTAAACCTTTTGAGTATAGGAGAGGGATCAGGGGGCCATATACCAGCGGCTCTGAAGGAGCCGAGTATTGTTGTTCCCTTGAACGAGTACTGCCAGGCCTTCCAGAATAGGGGAAAAAGTCTCCTTTCTTGATTGGAGACAGCCCCTTGCTTCTCTCAAGGAAAGCTGTGAGCTCGTTGGAGTAGGCCTGTGAGAGAGGCTTGAACAAGCATACATCAAGTGGCTGCAACGTGTGCGTTGAATGGGGAGGAAAGATGGCCAGGAGTATCTTGTGTTGATCACAACACTCAATAAAATCTGGAGTAACGTGGGATCCATGGCCGTCAAGTATCAGTAACCGGTAAGAGCGCCGCGCTTTGGTCTTGGTGAAGCGATCAAACACCTGTTCAAGCCAGCTGAGGCCAAGATCGTTGTTTGTCCAGCCTGTTAGTGATGAGCTGACAAATACCGAGTGTTCCCCTGGCTCAATTTCCTCCACCCAGCTTGACTGAATATCATTGCTAGTTGACGAAAATATGAGGCTTGGCGGTAGTGCTGATCCATCGGCGCAGACGCACGCCAGGAGGGTAATCCATTCACGTGAGCCATCTTGCATAGCTGCTCTAACCTGCCTCTTCACCCACATCTGTCTGCTGAACACCCGTTTTGAGCGGCTAGTGACACCAATCAAGAAGCCCTTCTCATCCATATTGTATGTATGCCGAGGCTCAACATTGTATTGAGCTATTTTGGAGTGTAAGAGCTTAAAATACAGGTTGTATTTGGCCCCTGAGTCAGCTTGATGACGATTGCGATCCATACCGGTCGTCCACTTGGAGATGAGTTGGTCGGTGTTGCGGTTCAAGAAGCGGGTAACCCAGCTCTCTGAGACAGGCTTCTTAGCCACCTTTGACGCGTACTTCTGGATAAGAGACCTTCCAGGAGGTAGACCTTGCTTTGTGAGCTCACCAATGTGTCGTACAAGCTCTCTCTTGTTGTGGGTTGAGTTTTCGACGATTGGATGACTCGGCTGCGCGGGACTGTGAAACAGCTTGGTGCCTCCGCGTCAAAGTTGAGCGCACAACACCATGATTTTTAGCTATTGTTGTGTAGCAGAGTCTTTCTCCAGGCTTCAAAGCATCTATCTCAGCAAGCGCATCGTCAATTGGAGGCATGGGCGTGGTGTCGTGTAGTAATGAAGTTTGACGCGTAATGGGTTACCCCGCGCGTTGAGTGAACGCGCGCATTGAGTGCACGGACACGGTAACGTGATTCCCCACTTGATGACCGATCCCACATGATGACCGATTTTGCGCATTACCAACAACCAACTTTATCCTACTCCACAATGGACCGCAACACTCGTATAGCTTGCGCAATAGATGATTTAGAGTCGCAAGAGCGTATAAACTATGCCGTGACTGCGCGAAAGTGGAACATCGACCGTAGAACACTAGCAAAGCGCTACAAAGGCGAAACAGGCACAGTCCAAGAAGCCATCTCTTACACGCGCCGGAAGCTCACAGACGCGCAAGAAGAGGCGCTTGTTGCGCATGCTAATAGACTTACGGATCGTGGCCTTCCACCGACACCGCAGATACTCAAGAATATTGCTGAACAGATTGCAAAAACTGCGCTTGGAAAGAACTGGGTCACGCGCTTCTACCAGCGTCACCGCGATCGCCTCACTAGCATCTACCTACGAACAATCGATCACAAGCGCAAGGTAGCAGATAACTCGCACTACTTCCAAGACTTCTTTGACCTAGTCAGTTTTCTCCCACCTGCGTTATAGTAGCGTGCAGCCTGCTTCTAGTATGCGCGTCTAACGCTCTTAACCTAGCTTCACAAAAAGATGGAGCAGTACGACGTCACGCCATCAAACACGTACAACTTTGACGAGAAAGGCTTCTTGATAGGCCTCTCTAGGTCTACAAAAAGGATTGTCTCATGTGAGCACGGTTCTTCAGTCCCGCTCGGGTTGAGCGAGCTCGGCAGCAAGCAGCCGACGAAGCGGAGGCGGAGCGCCAACGCAAGCAGGCCATACAAGATCGGAAGGTTGAAGCAGCTAGAGCACGAGCAGACAAAGCGCGTGAGAGGGAGGAAAGAAAGGCCGCGCGTGCTGCGGCGCGGGAGGCAGCCAAAGCAGAGCGAGAACGTGAAAAGGCCGAACGAGCGGCAAAGAAAGCAGCGCAACAAGCGAGTAAGCTTGCGCAAACTACTAAGCAGCCTCGGGCTGCTACCATAGAAGAAGGAGAAGTGATAGTAGTAAGGGCAGCGAAAGTAGACGCTACTAAGCCTAGGAAGAGGGGTCTCGAAGAGGAAGGGGTAGGGGTGCCCCGGAAGAGGCTTCACGCGCAGCCTTCCACACAGCGCACCCAGCGAGAAGCAAGCGATTCAGGTGCCATTCTAGGTTCTACGGAGTCTAAGCTTCAGCGTGCTGTTACTTCTAGAGGGAGGGTTTCTAGTCCTACTTTGCGCCAGCGAAAGGCAGGTTGGGTACCGGTTTCGCGGAGGTTACGCTCCGGGCGTAGCACACAGCCGCCCTCACGATATTTTTAAGTTAGTTAGTAGCCAGAATAGCTCTGTTACTAGTCTTCTTAAAGTACATAAAACATCAGGTTAATGCATCTAGTGGTTGAATTATTAGAGCTGTGCTTTCATGTTTTGCTAGGATGTGCAAAATCGGTCATCATGTGGGATCGGTCATCAAGTGGGGAATCACGTTAGACATTTGTTGTCCGGTGTAACGCGCTCGGCTCTTTCGCTTCTCTTTTCTTTCTCCTCCTTCGTCTCTATTCTCAGAACAACTCTATTGCTATGAATAGGAGTACTAAATAGTGCTTGTCTGCACCTCGAGAGGGAACTTTCGCAGGGGCGGCCGTCTACGCTTCTTCAAGTAACGTGATCTCGTGCGCAAGGAGAAAGCGAGCGTGTTCGGACAATACACACCCAATATTCTCTAACCATAGCATCTGCACTCACCGACTAACATACGAAGCTACCATACAAGAGGTAGATGCTTCGGCCGTTACATAGTCGGCTCTGTCTACGATATCTCTGAGTCGTACAATGATGCTTTGTCGAACGTTAGGCCGCCTCTACTGCGGTCGAACGTTAGGCCGCCTCTACTGCGGGCGTACGATTCGGCCGCAAAAGCGGGATGGCAGTGCAGGACTCGGCCGCAACTCTCTAGACGCTACGCCGCCGGTGTATCTCGAAGGGAAGCGCACGTAACAAACGTAGATATATAGTGAATCGCTGTCCGTCCAAGAGCATATCATCAACATTCAGAAAGCAATCCAAGCAGCATCAACTCTTCTCTGACAATCGAAAGCATACATCAAAAGCAACGAACCCATCATACTCTAGCGTATACATACATCCGCGAACAATGCCAATCAAACCCAACATGGTTCCTTTCGCTGGCATGGTGCCAACAAGCAAGGCTCGCCCGGCGGAACTGAAAAACGATGGTGTCCTCTGGCGCGACCAGTTCCAGCTATCAACATGGCTCCTGATGGGCGCAGCCTTGCAGTCCGTTACCGCACTACTCGTCGGCCGTCTCGCGTTCCTTCCCGCAGCCCTCGTCCTACTATACCGCCTCGCAGATACCTACGCTATGGCGACCGGGCTTAAGCACAACGTCTGGAGCGATTCGGTCATCCGAGGGAAGTTTTCCGCACAATTTCCCGACGCTTTAGGCAACTACGGCAGCACACCCGGTCGGAACGAAGTCGGCGTGCTCTTAATCGGTGCGCGCTCCAACTCCCCGTTAGGGCTCTTGGCCCCGGTTTCCGTGAAATCGGAAACTATTTCCAAGAGATGAACGAGGCACTCGAAGCCTCCCCGAACAGTGGGGATACCTAGGTTCCACGTCGTGGCTAGGCGCCCAGCAGACCGCAGGAAATGCAAGTTTAGTGGTCATGTACTTTAAGAACGTTTCCTACGTTCATAAGTACGCTGAGTCTCCGCTGCACCGCCACGCGGTAAACCACTGGAATAAGGAGTTAGTCAAGAAATACCCGCACCTTAGCATCTATCACGAGTTATTCCAGGTTCCGAGGGGCAACTGGGAGAGCATATATGAGAATTGTCCCCCGCTTGGGCTGGCGGCGACCAAGCATGCGGTCAGGGGAAAGGGCGAGGGCGAGGGTGAGGGCGAGGCGGAGGTGGAATGGATGAGCCCGGTCGTGGATGCGAGGAGAGGTATTCTGAGCACGAGTAAGGGACGTATGAGCGGGCGCGACTCGGATGAGTGAGCATCAAGAGAGCATTGGGAAGACCGGGAGGTACGGAATGGGTTTAGAGTTGAGTCTAGATTTTGCTCCAGGTGCTTTGCGGGTGGTGTAACATGTAGAGGCGTCTATTGAAAGTACTACGTTGTCCGCCAGTCATTCGTCGCTGCAATCCTTTGTAACATATCACATGCGGTCTTTTGAGAGCGTGCTGTTTGAAATGTAGAACGTGTCGCTCTAGCTGTTATCGTATTGCTGCTAACACATTGTATAGAGGAAGCGGTAGGTTCTACTGACTTCGGGCGTAAATTCTTCCGACTTGGTGTGGTATCAAGCCTACACCGCGATGGATTCGGTCGGCTTTATATTCGGACTAGCGAACGGTTACCGGCCATACAGCTCACCATCAGGGATGATTGTCGAGAAAGAAATACAATACAGGGATTTGTCTCAAGGTCCTATACACTATGGCATTGTCGCGAGTCTTGCCGATATTGATTCGGCTGTTGCAGCGCTAGTTTCATGACTGCAATGACTGAATTCTCCACGATGACTATGACTTTGACTGTTGAGTCACCGAGGTCAAACCCAACTCGAGTATCGTTATCCAACTCGCAAAAGATCCTTCTTCTCTCCGTCTAGCCGGACAATTGCTCACGTGGAATCTCTCACAACAAAAGAACGACCCTGGTTGGAGTTCGCTCAAGGGTAAAATGGCCTCATTTCTTGCGTAACTGTCTCAACCCAGATCTGGATCAGCGAATACTAGTGAAGACGGTTAGGGTCAACCTTCTACCACATGCAAAACAAGCGTTTGACTAAGAGCGTACGTACGACAATGACAGATCCGACGGTAGTACCGGGGACGTCGGACGATCTTAGGTTGGCCTGATGGAACATATACGGGTCCTGTCGCAACGCAAGGAGGTATCGTGAGGTTGTAAATCTTTCGTAATTGAGAAGATTGGTAAACGAGCCGCTCCCCGCGGAAGTATCTATCCATTCCTGTGTAGTGCCTAGAGTGTCGAGAGGGTTAGCAACTGTGTTCGACAGTGATACATGTGAATACGTACAGGCCGGTAAATCGCAGTTGTATGGTGACTCGTCAAAAGTATCGGGATTCTCCGAATCTGAATCCTACCCTCGGATGCACTACCATATGCTTTGTACTCACAACACTAGCAATTGACTAGCAAACTGAGTATAGAATAGTTCAAACACCATAGATTTGCGTTACAATTCAGGAAAAGTGATCTTCGTTAGTATTTAGTGTACCAGCCATCGTTATGAAGGCAAGCCTGAATCCTATCTATCATGCTAGCAACACAGTTGTACACCTTCTCACTATCAACCTGATCCCATGCACTAATGAGTGCATCCTCCATCCTCTCATGAATGCATTCCTCACTACTAGACCAGCGATCCATGTTAGGAAAGAGCTCAAAAACCTTCTTCTTTAGCATAGCCCAAAGGTGCTCAATTGGATTCAAATCTGGTGAGTATGGAGGCCAGTCTTTCAACAGATTGATGCTACTCTTCTTCAGAAAAGTTGCTGACTTTCTGGCTGTATGGACTCTAGCATTATCCTGTTGAAACAGCAGTTCTTCTTTGTACATAGGGAGCAGGCCTATAGTAAGAGCATCAATGTATGAGTTTGCTAAGTAGCCTTGCCTCTTTGACTCCATATCCCTACGCATAACAATTAACTCAGTCTTTTGATCATTGTAGATACTACCCCATACCATGATACGTATGTCCTTGCTCTTGTTGAATGGTTGTACCTTATCTTTGTCATATGCTTGGCCAGACATTCGCCATACCCATACAGCTGGTTTGCCAGCTCCACGCTCTACAGAACACTCGTCTGAAAAGATGACTTTTAGCCAGTCTTCAACAGTCCAATGCTTGTGTAATTCACACCATTCTCTTCTCTTTTGGCAGTAGCCTCTGACAACAAAGGTCGCTTCTTGGCAATCCAATCTTGGATGCCTTGATCCTTTAGAATCCGGTAAACAGTTGAGTGGTGCAATCTAGCTGGAGATCCTTCAAAAGCTCGCTATAGGTTTTGAATGGATTGTTACGTGCGTAACGAAGGATAGCACGCTTTGTGCGCTCTGTACAACGCTGTGGACGGCCTGAGCGAGGTTTTGAGACACCTTGTGGATTGTTGGAGGCGTTGTTGATAGTCCTGTTGATGGTGGAAGCTGGTACGTTGAAAAGGTCGCGTATCTTATATTGTGGCATACCAGCAGCAGCCGCTCCAACGATCTGATTTCTCGTAGCTGGTGAGAGCTCAGTCTGGCGACGTCGGTTACGCGAGATAGCAGCAAGAGCACGAGTTTGAGGCGCCATAATGGTAGTTCAATTGATGGAGGGTGTTCTGGTTTGACGCGTTGCGACGATCAATCGCGGAAGAATTCCGATACTTTTGACGAGTCACCATATCTGGACTTTAGCCGACTGGAAGCAAACTCTCTAAGGCGGCTGCTTCGACGGCTCCGGCATACCCGCAAGGAATTATGTTCAAATCTGGATTGAGCAGTATCTGAACGCAATGCTCATGGTGGAGGCCGGGGCTAACAACCTGATACAAACACCCGGAGATGGTACCGATATCACTCAAGGCTGCTTGGTGACTGAAACTTACGTAACGTAAACCGCGGGGAAGCGAGCCAGGTGGGGAAGCGAACCACCGAAACGCGACTCTCCTATGTTCCACCATTACTGCTACCCACCATGGATGTTCCTACACCTAACGAACTCGCCTATACTGAAGCTGATATACAGGACGCCATCTCTGCGCTTGAAAGAAAGGAACTCAAGTCAATTCGCAAGGCTGCAGGCGCGTTTAGCGTCCCCTACTCAACTCTACGCGCGCGTATGGCCGGACGGACTTCGCGCGCTATAGCGCATGAATCGGATCAAATTCTCTCAAACGCGGAAGAGAAGACACTAGTCCGATGGATTACACGTCTTACACGTACCGGCTTCCCTGCCTCGCCTGCGTTAGTCGTGCAAATGGCCGAAGAAATCCGACGCGAACGCGTGCAGCTATCGAGGACTTCGCGACCTTCTCCTCGACCGATTGGCGAGAAGTGGCTCGACCGCTTCAAAACCCGCCATCCTGAGATAGCTAGCATCTGGACTCGTCAGATCGAGAGTGCGCGCTTCAACGCGACAAGTCATGACGCCGTAAAGAGGTGGTTTGACGCAGTGACAGAACTGTTTGTGCAACACAACTATCCTCCAGAGCGCGTCTACAACATGGACGAGTCTGGCTTTGCTGTCGGAGCGAGTCAGTCGTCAAGAGCTTTGGTCAACATACGTGAGACATCTAGCTGGAAGCAGGTTGGAAGCCGGCAAGAGTGGATAACGGCGATCGAGTGTGTGAGCGCTGCTGGGGAAGCTGTGCCACCCTTGATCATCTTCAAGGCCAAACACACCAACACCGCCTGGGTACCTGCACATACGCCTCCAGACTGGCGGTTCTCGACTAGCAGCAGCGGCTGGACGTCCGACAGTCACGGTTTGCAGTGGCTGACTACGGTTTTCGACCCTTTGACGCGACCTGACGACCCTACGACACGAAGAATGCTAATCATGGACGGCCATAGCAGCCATATGACAGCGAAAGTGATCGCCTTCTGCATGGAGAATGCGATCGACTTGCTCATCCTGCCGCCTCACTGTTCGCACATACTCCAGCCGCTCGATGTTGGGGTGTTTGCACCGCTAAAGCGCGCGCTAGCCTCGGAAACCGACGCCGCTTTGCGACTTGACTCCGGCCGCATATCGCGTGTGGAATGGACGGAGATGTATATCCGCGCAAGGGCGAGGGCGCTTACAACTAACAACATCCTCGGTGGATGGAGAGGGGCAGGTCTTGTGCCGCTAAGCCCTATAACGGTGCTTGACAAGCTGCCTACGAAGCCAACTACGGCGGATACACAACCTCACACGCCTCCACAACAACCAGATCTAGACCTATCGCTAATAGATAGCTCTCCGCCAGATGGCACCGAACTACGCGAAGCGAACGCAGCGCTCAACACGGCGATCAAAGCTGCGCAGGACCTGCCTTCTCCGGCAAATCGGTATACGGAGCGTATGACTCGCGCTTTTGAAGCGACGCATAGCGAGCTCGTTACTTTGCGCAAGCAGGTAGAAGAACAGGAGAAGCTTCTTAACATGCGAAAGGCTCGAACTAAGGGCAAGCGGGTCGCATTAAAGGGAAGATTCCTGTTTAGCACGGAAGAAGTGCTCGAGATAGCGAAGGCAGCCGAAGCGGAGTCATCGAGCAAAAAGGCGCGTGGACGACCACGCAAGCGCGCAATTGAAGAAGTACTCGAGGACGACGGTGATGAAGTGCCTGAAAACATATATAGCGACTCAGATTCTGACTGTATCATTGTTGCGACACGTAAATAGCGATGGAATCCGTGTGTTTAGTGATTTAATGGTTCGCCTCGCCACCTGGCTCGCTTCCCCGCGGTTTACGTTAAGTATATAGCCTAAGATTCTCGCAGGATAACGTAGTTCACCACCGAGCGGCCAACCACCACCGAGTGGCCCACCCCACTAAAGTTGCGTCTATTACATGTCTATTACCTCCGCACCACTACACTCTGCTGCAATCTGCCAGGCACTACAGTACTATTCAGAAGCGTCGCTATCGCCTGGATCTACTATTTCTGCAGTGCAGGTGCGCTTGTTGTGGCCAGTCTTGCCGCAACGCCCGCAGTGCCTCTGCGCGCGCGCCCTCTTTGCAGGCTGTTCAGCTGCCTCCTCACCACCACCCTCCTTCTCAGCAATCAGATCCAATACGTCGCCTACTGCAAGGCTCTCCTCTGTGCGAACATACTTCCTCTTGCGTTTGCGCTGCTCTGTTGCTGCCTCTATTGCCTTGCGAAGACCTGCGATTTCCCTGGTCTGCAACACTGAATTATGACCTATGATAGCTATGCCTTTGGCAAGCGAATTGACAGCCTGCAGAAGAGGTGAAACAGGCGATTCTCTGTGCTGTTGTATGCGCTCGCGGACTAGTGTTGATTGGGCCTCTATCTCCTGCAGGTTGCCTGGTGTTTTGGATTCCCATAGGGTGGCCTCTACCGGTGGAGGTGTTGGCGTGCGAAGCACCACATCAAGCTTCGATAGCACTCGCTCTGGGTCGTGGGGGACCAACCCAGCGCCTCTGAAGCTTGCCTGGATATTCTCCTTTGTGATTGCCTTGTCGAAAGCGATATGAAAGGCTGGCAAGAAGCTCTCTTTCTTGACTTGCGTGACTGAGTACCGTGACCAGCTGTCAATCTCCGTGTAGTACGCCCGCTTCAGGGGGCAAAACAGCCCACGTCAAGCGGCTGCAACAGGTGCGATGAGTGTGGAGGCATGCAGAGAACAACAATCTTCTGTTCCTCACAGTACTTGTGGAAACTGTGACTATTGTGGCTCTCATGGCCGTCCACAATCAGTAGACGATACATTCCTATAGTACGCCCCTTTGTATGCGCGTCAAAGTGCTTTAACCACCTGATAGCAAGCTCATTTGACGTCCAGCCGTTAGGGCTAGTCTCGATAACCCAATCACGAGGCAGGCCTGGGTACCAGCTTGATATGAGGACCTTGCCGCCGAAGATGATAAAGGGTGGGATAGCCCACCCACTAGCGCAGATGCCCTGGATGATTGTAACCCACTCCCGGTTGCCCGGCTGTATCTTCTTTGGATTGTTCCGCTTCTCAGTGCCTGTGAAGACCATATGAGCGTTTATCACGCCCATCATGAAGCCTGTCTCATCAAAGTTGTGTGTGTCTTCATCCAGGATGCCGTACTTCGCCTTTGTGTCCTCTACAAGCTTGAACCAGGGCGCTATAACGCGTGCATCTTCGTTCAAGGCTCGCTGACGATCGTATGGACGGCTGCGTCGAAGCTTGATATCGTCGATACGCGTCTTGAACCTGTCTACCCAGTTCTTGCCAACGGGCCCTTTCCCACGCGCGGCGCGTAGATCATTGGCCATTTCTCCGACCATAGTCCTTGTAGCGCCTATCCCTCGCGCATCTAGCTCAAGTATGCGTCGCACAACTGCGTCCTCTTCTAGGCTACTAAGGTTCCTGCAGTTGGGCTGAGTATCGCGTCGTGAGAGGGTTCCGTCGCGTCGTCGTCTTAGCGTCGTTCGGGGACGTCAAACGCTCTGCTTGCGTGTCTCGTAGTATCTGGTGTCTTGGCTTGGGTAGCCTGGATAGCAAGGGACAGTGTGCCTTCGTTGTAGGTCTTCTGCGCGTTACGTGGTGGTGGCATTGTAGGCAATAGACATGTAATAGGCAAAGGTTGGTGAGGCGGGCCACTCGGTGGTGGTTGGCCGCTCGGTGGTGAACTACGTTAGTACTTTACTACGAAACCTTGTAATAATAGTTATTGTAGGTGGCTCTATAGCCTCATTTCTTGTTGAGCTATTATGATGTTCCGCGTGCATTGAGTGAATCCGTGCATCGAGCGCACGGACACGGTACCCCGGCTGATCAACTCTCCCGGAAATCACGTTACGTAACGGCGTCTTTCCGGCCAATGTACGCTCAGAAACGGAACAAAGTGTGCTATTGCCGGGCAACGCCGCTGTGTACATTACATGTAGGAGTGAACTCCGATGTGGGTCGCGGGGCTGGTTGAGAATTTACATCGTCTGCGGCGGGGTTCAACTCCTCGCAGCACGCGTACGACCAATCAATGCCTCAAGGACTTCAGACACTGAGACCTCTCAGCCAGTCAATGCTCTGGAGTCTACTCCGAGGCCAGTGGTTATCCAATGTCTCCGTTGCTCATCAGGGAGAAAGCCGCTTTTGCAAAGCTAATGGGAAATCATGCTCGTGCTGCCACAAGGCACTGGACTGGACTGGACTGAACTGGACTGGGTTGGACTGCCCATTAACGCTCGAATAGCAGCTGTGTTAGTTACGATTACCCATGAGTGGGTACGTATGTCGTCAAAGCCCGATTTTATGGGTGTGTGTCGTCATATTCCGTGGAGGGTTTGCATGGAGGCAATGGGTGTGCATACAGGGCTGCGTATTGTGCGTCGATGCGGCCCTAGTGATCGATCAAGTGCTCAAAGTGGTTGCCAAATCGTGGCGCCTGTCATCGTGGAGGCGTACTTCACCTCCGTCTGCCGACGCTTGTCTATGTTGGCTAGCGTGCGAAGACGATAGCCAAGACGATAGCTAGGGGATGCGGCATCCGACAGGCTGGATACCATGGATGGCATTCGCGACGTTGGCATCCCTGCAAGCCTCTGCAAGCCCGCAACAGTGGATACCCTGGCTGATTTATCTGTGCTGCAGTCCCCGTCCCTGTCTCTTCTTCCCTTCCCAGTTTTCAAAGAAGTACTCAAGGCAGGCCTCGCAATGTCCCTTTCAGCTGTGTAGCCTTTCAACATCCCTCTACACGCTCCCAAATAAACGGCCGCAAAGCCTCAGCACTTGTTACAATGTCTGTCTCGTTGTCAATGCCGACCTCGACAGAGGACGTCAATCTATCTGCCATCAAAGAGGAACGCCGCGTATCACCGTCCTCCCGCAAGGCCGCTCGCCTACATCTCACCATTGTAGCTTGCTACTGTTGCCAAAAGCGAAAGTGCAAGGTTGATAATGCTGACTGACCGAGATTGAGAGCCATTACTGATTTTACAATGTCGTTAGTGCGATGGAGAAAGACCCAGCTGCTCAGCTTGCCGTGCGAAAGGCATGAAATGCAACTATGACGCTCCCCTAGGCGCCACTCGTGTTCAGGTGTTGAAGGATCGAAACAAAGAGCTAGAAAACTCCCTCCACGTGGCTCTAAAAGTATTCGACGAGCTTAGGATTTCATCGTTACCCGCAGCCGAGGGTCTGCTGGGCCGCATTCGGAGTAGCCGTAGTGTTCAGGAGTTTCTCGAAGTCGACCAAGAGTGGCTGAAGACTTCCAGTCATCACATTTATATAGGAGGCTGTCCCGGTTTCGGCTTGTCGTTGCCCAACGCCTCGCCAAGCTCGTCCAGTGGTGATGAAGCGGAGAACGACGTAGTTGTTGCAACCAATGGACCCAAACTGGAACGAGTCGACTCCCTTACCGGCCAACGAGACGTTACTGTAGAATTCGCTGCTGGAAACGGACCCTTCACCGGCCCACAGGGCAACCAGCGCTGCGCAAGCAGTCTTTCTATGCCGACTTCAGTAGGGTATGATACGAACCGACAGTACACGAGCTTCGCCCCACCCGCATGTTTTGGAAACTTGCCATTCAGTAGCGCCATCATAGCGAACGGAATGTCTCCAGATATACAGGCCCGCCAGTTGTCCAACTTTTTCAAGCCTGAGTGGCTGTGCGAGAGCCTGTTGACATATTCCGACGACCCGGTTTCTCAGATGATACAAGGTTTCCATCGCAAGACGGCCGAGTTGATCGCCCAGGGCACCACTCATGAAGACGTCCTGGGACAAAGCGGGCTGCTGTGTCTTGACCCATTCATCACAAACAAGCCCTTGTCAGACCCCAAGGACGTTCCATCCTGGGCGGCGAACTTTGGGTATTCCTGTACAAGCACGCCAATTGCAGAGGCTCTGGTGATCATCCGCAGCGCAGCGGCATTGATGACGCGAAGTCTTCTCCTGACCGAACAGACGTTTGCGGCTTTGCCGGGATGGGCCAAACCCACGCCTCTGCAGCAGTATGTGCCACATCCTGCCTGGATCGACTTCATACCTTTCCCACAGCTTCGCGACTTCTTTATCAATCACCCGGATCTTGCGACCTCTCCGAAATGGCTGCCACTGTTGTACCAGACGTTCCAGTGTGGTTGGAACTTCCCCATACATGACTGCATCTGTATGGACGGCACCACGCGCCATACGTACCTCAATCCTTACTTCGAGCGTCACATATCTGAGGGAAGTAGCTTTTCCGTCGGCGGAGTGCTGCAGCAATACATACCGCAGCTCGGTAACCTCGTCCCGGTCAGAGGGGAAGGCGCAATATGAGGAGAGACTAACTTTTGACCGTTCTCCTCTTTGCGGCAGAAACATCGTCTCCGTAGAGTTTTGATAGATATTTGATAGCGGACGCTTTAGGGTTGAGCTTCTTTTCCTGAATTTCGCCCAGTCCGTTGCCCGGAATCAATCACAGACGCCTGATATGCAAAAGATTGCAGAGATTCCGCGGACAACAGCTCATGCTACGCGGTCAGCATCTTCAGAAGAGGAAGCATCTCGCAACGGCATTTCACTTTCCACAGTCCGCACTAACGGCCGACTTCACACCAGGATGCGGAGGAAGGAATGGAAGGACTTACTGTAATGTCCATATGGGTAAACGTGAATTGGACGAACTGCCGACATCGTGCATCGGTGCGTGGTTCTCGCAAGGCTATCACTAGTCCCCCGCGATGTTATGGCATGACGTGGGTACGCTAGTCCCCGCACGGCAAGCTCTAAGCCGCATCGGGCTTGGCCATGGGCGCGCCTTGGCATGTCATGCCATAACATGCCTTAGGGTTAAGTCGACAGCGACGCGATCGGCGCCGACGAGGTCCCGGATCCGTATACTCTTGCGTGCACGTAGCGTAAGCCATGCCGGAGCCCTTGCACTTCGAATCGGGTCTGGGTGTAGTCATCTGTCACCGTTGCCGATCCGGTGTAGTAGCCAACACGGACAATTCGATAAATAACCATTTTCGTCCGGCGCCCCACCACCTAAAAGGTGCTGCTCTCATGTGCATCCACGCACGATTTGCGGAATGGCCTGTACGTCCGACGCGTGAAGTCCAGCATCCGCCAGTAGAAGACCAACCTGTCCGTGCTATTGCACACTTGCAGGTCCACCGTGGATGGAGATGCCTACACTGCCGTAAAGGTCTTAGTGCAGACCCAGTGAACTTGAAGACCCATCTTCGTTAGGTGCATAGTATCTATCGAGGTGCGGAAGGACGAGATATGGAAGGATGCTCGTTGCAGACAGTTTTCAGGGAGAAGAGGTGCATGCGTTGGTTCTGGGTGGTGCAGGATGGGGATGGAGAAGGAGAAGCAACACAGGTCAGATTAGCAACATCATCGACGACACGCGACGTCGAGCGTTTCGTCACTTCGCAAGCCAGCGTTTTGGGCAAGATCGAGGAGGAGGAAGAGTGGCAAGCGAGAAAGGTGCACGACGGCACCGACCACAAGTCGAGTGCCATTCCTTGGGTTCGGTCATGTGGATTTGATAGACACCTGAAAGGATTGGATAAGAAGGAGATCCGACGTAGCCGGCGCAAACCGGAAGAGCAAGAACCGGATAGCGAATTGGTGCGGCGAGTGGCCTCGATGGCAGTAAAGGTGCTAGAAGACGCCTGGTAGTGGTGCGTGGACAGACCCGAGTGTCGACTGACGCGGCCTATGGCGGTCTCTCTCGGTCAGTTCTGGAACGAGGCTACGATTCATGCCCGTGGTTTCCGAGTCGGCATCGGAACGGACACGAAAGCTCGGTACTTTGGCCTATGGGCGAGCTTGGTGTTCTGCTTTTGGCGGGTGTCGAGAGGTCGTGCTCTGACGCGGACAGGCAGTGGGAATGGCAACGCCGGTGATGAAGACACAAGTGAAGACGGCGAGGACGACTTAGAAGCCCACGACTCCGACGAAGCAATGCTCTTCACCGGCACATCAGAACAGACGAAAGCATTCGATCAGTGTCTGGAAGGTGCAGCCAGCGGAGACGACGAGGCTCTTCGGTCTTCGGTGTTGAGGTGGAGTATGACCATGATTCGGCATGACCTGCCTCGTTACCGATTTGAGTCACCGGTGCAGTCGTATTGTGCCATGCTGGCCGTCAACCATAGCTCGCTGGGCTGGAAGCTACCGGGCAACTTCAACAGTTCCTTGTCCGGCATGATCTATTGCGCTCAACTCTTTGTCTTCCGAGAAGCCTGTCGACTGGTCGACGAACATCCGGGACAACTGCATCTCGACGAAGTTCTGGCTCAGCTCTGTCGACGATGGATGAGGCAAGAGAGAAGCACCACGTACGGCATCGTCCTCAACTGGCGACTGATGCTGTTCAACGTGGCCAAGCAGGAGGTGTCGAGCAAGAACGCCACGTGGAGCCTTGATGGATCTGAGGTGTGCTACCAGGGTACCGCCATCACTATGGACCAGATCACGCAGTTGTATCGCCGCACTCTGGAGAGGGCTCGACTGATCTTGGAGCGTGATCTCCTCTTGGGAGCCGACCACCTTCCTCGAATGTCTGCTACTACTCTGCAGGAAGGAGAGCATCGGCGAGAGGTCGGCTGGTGGTTCGCCCTAGATGCTCGCAATGCTACGGCGCTGCAGGGTCGAGCGACGGGATTGGTCGAGCATATCAAAAGCACCCCGGCCGTCCGAGACGTGTTTTTGGACGAGGGGAACGAATGGCGGCGTTCGGCCATGAGGCTGTATGAGCATCACGTCCAGCAACTTCTCGAGTGTCTGTTTGTCTTGTTCCAGATGTATCCTCCCCTCAGAGGGCCGGAATGCATGTCGGTGACATTCCGCAACACCGAGAAGATCCGCAGTGCCATCTTGAAGCACGAACGGATCATGTTCTACACCACCTACCACAAAGGTCAAGCGCAGTGGGGATCGCACAAAGACAACATAAGATTCCCTACAACGGCGGTTGATGACATAGTTCTGGACTTGCTGATCTACGTGCAGCCACTACGCAAACTGTTCTTATGGCACCAACACGGAAAGCTACTGCCTGCTCAACTGTGGACCAAAGACGGACAAGTGTGGGACGAGAAGAATCTGACAAGGGTGATGAGAAAGGTCTATGCCTTGGCCGAAGTTCCCGCCCTGAGCGAGTCTCACTGGAGACAAATCTGTGCATCGATTGTGAAGACGAAGTTCGGTGCCGATCGAAGATGCTTCGAAGCGTTGGTGGACAGGAATGCAGACGGGGAAGATGACGATGGTGACGACGGAGAAGACGAAGAAGCCGCCACGTTGGCGAGAATGTCGAATCATACCGTTCGTACGCACAATCGAGCATACGCCAACGAGACGAGCTTGACGGGTGCCAATGTCTGGGACGGGTTGATCAAGCGCTCTCATCGTGCGTGTCTGTTATGGTCGCGTTTCTTTCGGTTTGAAGGGCCAGCAGAGCAAGACTACGCCGGACAGAAACGAGCGAGAATTGACGTTGACGATGGCCGAGGCATTCTGAAGAAGATTGCACTGTCGGTGCCGAAGAAGCATTGGAGTGGGCGGGCTTTGCTGCAGGAAGCGAGAAGGATTTATCAGAACCCTCAGCTGTAGTGGCGAAGTGTCGAGCAAGAGCGAGCCATGTGTGCCGTCATGACGGGCACGATGGAGGTCCTGGTGGTCATGGCGACGGGCATGGGGAAGAGTCTGCTGTTCCAACTGCCTTGTTGTCTGTCCGGTGCTGAGACCACGGTCTTGATCGTTCCTTTGGTCGCACTGCGTCTGGATCTCATGCGACGATGTCGAGGACTAGGCATCGACTGTCAAGAATGGACCGTCGGCCATCAGACTCGAGCGGCCTTGGTTTTCCTTTCCGCGGAAGCTGCGACGTCGGAGGAAGGACGAGCTTACCTCTACCGGCTGCATCACGAGCAGCAACTGAGCCGCATCGTGATCGACGAATGTCATCTGATACTCACAGCCTCCAGCTACCGTCGTGTCATGGGCCAGCTAGCTCTGTTGCGAAGCCTGCCCGTGCAATTCGTGTAGCTGACCGCCACCTTGCCGCCCAGCATGAAAAACACCCTCCTCAAACGACACTTTCTGACTCAGGTGCACGAGATCCGCGCTTCTACTCGGCGTAGCAACCTGCGATACACCATCATGCACCTTCGGCAGGGACAGTACGACATCGTGCAGGAAGCCGCGTCCATGATGCAGAAGCTATGGCAGCAACGATTTGGCGGCCGTCACGGCGAGAACCGAGCTATTGTCTTCACTCGTAGCAAGGCCGAAGCCGACCGACTGGCAGGCCTCCTTGGCTGTGCCAGCTACCACTCCGAGGCCGGGGAGGTGCAAGACAAAGCTCGTATCATCACATCGTGGGCGAGTGGGTCGGCCAGTCCTTTCTTGGTCGGTACTTCTGGGCTAGGGGCTGGGTTGGACTACCCATACGTGCGCGTGGTAACGCACGTCGACGAACCTTACGGTGCCGTGGAGTTTTCGCAAGAGGCCGGACGGGGAGGCAGGGACGGACGGGAAGCACAGTCGATCATCGTTCTTCGTCATGGGTGGAAGGCTGGGGTACGGCGGGAAAGCGAGCGAAACGAGAAGGTACTCCAGCAGTTTCTCAGCAGCAGTACATGCCGGAGAGCAGCGCTTGACGAGTACATGGACGGCGTAGAGGAGCCAGCTGTGTGCGATGCACAAGATGCGGTCTGCGACAACTGTCGTCGTGTTCCCAGGCCTGAGGCTACGGGTTCTCGGGCACGGGAACCAGCTCAGGCGGCAACAGGCCCGACGGTACTGCTGCGGCAAGCCCGAGAGGAAGAGCAAGAGATGGACGTGTACCGAGACAATCTAGAAGCAGTCAAGGGGCAATGCATGATCTGCCGCACGCGAGGGCTGGAAGAGTGGCAGCACGCCTTCTCGCAATGCCGCCAAGCGCACAAATGGCGGTACATCGAGGCCAAGAGGGCGGTGCTACACCGTAGTCGACGACGGTGGGTAGGCAGGTTTGACGCATGCTTCTACTGTTTCCAACCGCAAACAGTATGTGACCGAGTAGCAAGCGGTCGATGCCGGTACGAGGATCTAGTGATGCAGGCGGTATTTGCACGGTTCGAAGTGCAGGGGGAGGCGAATGGTGGATGCAACGGTTCGGGGTCGGGTTCGAGAAGGTGGAAGACTGTCTCCTCTGGGCTGGAGGATCTGGGCGGTTAGGAGGGACGAGATGCGTGCAGGGAGTGGTAGTGCTGTCTCAGGTGTTGCAAGAATGGGGCCGGCAGATTAGGTAGTTCGCGAACGAAACGGGTTTTCGTTATCGTGGCGGCATTAGTATCAAGCAAGAAAACTCCTCTTACGGGGTAAGATAGTCTATAACTAAGGGCGTACGCTAGCGTAAGCCTAACCTATGCAGTAGGTAGAAGGCGATAAAGGACGAAGTTAAAGTTGAAGTTAGGGTTGAAGTTAAAGTTGAAGTTGAAGTTGAAGTTGAAGTGGAAAGGGCTAAGGTATAGTAGATAGAAGGGTAAGTAGAAGGGTTAAGTAGAGAGGTAAGTAGAAGGGTAGAGTTATTTACGTTAGGGAGGTTAGGTTGCTATAAGATACGTTCTTTTCTAAGGATATGCCTTCTCTTTCTCATACTATTTACTACTCTATTAAAAGGTAGATAACGTAGTTCACCACCGAGCGGCCAACCACCACCGAGTGGCCCGCCTCACCAACCTTTGCCTATTACATGTCTATTGCCTACAATGCCACCACCACGTAACGCGCAGAAGACCTACAACGAAGGCACACTGTCCCTTGCTATCCAGGCTACCCAAGCCAAGACACCAGATACTACGAGACACGCAAGCAGAGCGTTTGACGTCCCCCGAACGACGCTAAGACGACGACGCGACGGAACCCTCTCACGACGCGATACTCAGCCCAACTGCAGGAACCTTAGTAGCCTAGAAGAGGACGCAGTTGTGCGACGCATACTTGAGCTAGATGCGCGAGGGATAGGCGCTACAAGGACTATGGTCGGAGAAATGGCCAATGATCTACGCGCCGCGCGTGGGAAAGGGCCCGTTGGCAAGAACTGGGTAGACAGGTTCAAGACGCGTATCGACGATATCAAGCTTCGACGCAGCCGTCCATACGATCGTCAGCGAGCCTTGAACGAAGATGCACGCGTTATAGCGCCCTGGTTCAAGCTTGTAGAGGACACAAAGGCGAAGTACGGCATCCTGGATGAAGACACACACAACTTTGATGAGACAGGCTTCATGATGGGCGTGATAAACGCTCATATGGTCTTCACAGGCACTGAGAAGCGGAACAATCCAAAGAAGATACAGCCGGGCAACCGGGAGTGGGTTACAATCATCCAGGGCATCTGCGCTAGTGGGTGGGCTATCCCACCCTTTATCATCTTCGGCGGCAAGGTCCTCATATCAAGCTGGTACCCAGGCCTGCCTCGTGATTGGGTTATCGAGACTAGCCCTAACGGCTGGACGTCAAATGAGCTTGCTATCAGGTGGTTAAAGCACTTTGACGCGCATACAAAGGGGCGTACTATAGGAATGTATCGTCTACTGATTGTGGACGGCCATGAGAGCCACAATAGTCACAGTTTCCACAAGTACTGTGAGGAACAGAAGATTGTTGTTCTCTGCATGCCTCCACACTCATCGCACCTGTTGCAGCCGCTTGACGTGGGCTGTTTTGCCCCCTGAAGCGGGCGTACTACACGGAGATTGACAGCTGGTCACGGTACTCAGTCACGCAAGTCAAGAAAGAGAGCTTCTTGCCAGCCTTTCATATCGCTTTCGACAAGGCAATCACAAAGGAGAATATCCAGGCAAGCTTCAGAGGCGCTGGGTTGGTCCCCCACGACCCAGAGCGAGTGCTATCGAAGCTTGATGTGGTGCTTCGCACGCCAACACCTCCACCGGTAGAGGCCACCCTATGGGAATCCAAAACACCAGGCAACCTGCAGGAGATAGAGGCCCAATCAACACTAGTCCGCGAGCGCATACAACAGCACAGAGAATCGCCTGTTTCACCTCTTCTGCAGGCTGTCAATTCGCTTGCCAAAGGCATAGCTATCATAGGTCATAATTCAGTGTTGCAGACCAGGGAAATCGCAGGTCTTCGCAAGGCAATAGAGGCAGCAACAGAGCAGCGCAAACGCAAGAGGAAGTATGTTCGCACAGAGGAGAGCCTTGCAGTAGGCGACGTATTGGATCTGATTGCTGAGAAGGAGGGTGGTGGTGAGGAGGCAGCTGAACAGCCTGCAAAGAGGGCGCGCGCGCAGAGGCACTGCGGGCGTTGCGGCAAGACTGGCCACAACAAGCGCACCTGCACTGCAGAAATAGTAGATCCAGGCGATAGCGACGCTTCTGAATAGTACTGTAGTGCCTGGCAGATTGCAGCAGAGTGTAGTGGTGCGGAGGTAATAGACATGTAATAGACGCAACTTTAGTGGGGTGGGCCACTCGGTGGTGGTTGGCCGCTCGGTGGTGAACTACGTTAGTGTTAAAGTTTAGGGTAGTTAATACCCCGCGTGCATTGAGTGAATCCGTGCATTGGGTGCACGGACACGGTACCTGATCCATTACCCCGCGGTTCATGTTACTTTTGCAATTCAAATGCCGGCATGGCCAACGCGAACACACAAGGACAAGCCTCACACATCCGAGCAACCGGGTTGTCGCGACAGCGACGAGCTTTCAGGCTCTGACCTTGAAAAACTTACTTAGCTCCTTGTCCATGACTCCCAAGAACTCTGTGTACTCTGTTGACCAACCATATTGCGTGCTGCTTGTCGATCGTGGTAACGCTTCTTCGAAGCATGGACCTTGCGTTATGCCGGCACCGTCGTAGGGTAGAGGCACGTCGTATACTGCAGATTGGGTGTAGCTGTTGTACGCGCCACTGCACATGCTTAACAGCGGCGTTGCAGGTTGCGGTAGAAGAGGATCGGTGAGGTAAGATCCGCGGTCGTTCCATAAGAAGTTCATGCAGTCATCTTCGGCAGTCGCGGGTGCATCAATCGTGTACAACGATGATGGGCTTACAAACTGCACTCTGGGAGATGGAGGCATGGCACTCTGCGTGCGTAGTATGCGTGAAGCATCGTAGCATACAGTGTTGTCACGTAAGGGCAGTGGTGCTTGTGGAAGCTCAGCTATGTCACGGATGGTTGACCGTCGTAGACCTGGACTGGGAGGGTGCTCGCTAATCATACGTGGAGCGGCTTCTGGAAGAAGACCCTCCTGAAGTTTCTGAGAACCATCTTCGAAAAGTTCGGCCTCACCGCTGCCTTCGGGCTCGATTTCCAGAAGATCGAGTCTGGCAAGAATATCATGAGTGAAGGGGCGACCATCAGTCTCAGGCAACGCAGCACCGGGCCAGAGGTTTGCCTTGAGCAATCTGCTGTATGTTCCTTGCAGGCCAGCAACGAGTTGCTTTTGTTGTCGCTCGAGCACCTCTGCATATCTGAGAACCTCAGCTGCTGCATACAAGGTTTCCGGCACGGTGGACATACCCTTTTGGATGAACTCTATCGCGTGATGATCTCCTTTCGCCAAACATACAGACGACATTGCCCGCTTTACACCTCCAGCAAGGTTGTTTGCCATCGCACTTCGACTTCTTCATACGGCATCGATCGCACGCTTTGCAGACTCTCTTCCTGTTACCGTCATTCGGGTTCGGGAGATTGCATCACGTTGTGCGGACATCGTGGTGTGGGTTCTCAAAGACGCAGTGTAATTGCAGCAACGGTAGTTATGTGGGAGGTAGTGAGGAGGTAGTGAGGAGGTAGATAGGAAGTGAACGGTGGGAGGAGCCGTCGATGAGCAGAGGTAACTCATCGCCGTACGCTGCAAGAAGGACATGATATAAGGCTGCACATGGGCGCAGAAATCGACTGATTGACATCGTAGGGCCCCGCAATCGTAGGAAGACTCAACAGATATGACATCACAGAGGAGAGCACTAGGCATGCAACATTCACATGGATGCAGGCCGCGACCTTGGGCAACCATTGCAGCGGTGATAAGAGTTGGAGAAATCCCCGAATGTTTGTGAGTATGCTTGTGCCTGATCCCAGACATCATATACGTACCAGTCACTTCCACATGATCTGGCCGGAGCCTGTCCGAATTCTGTTGTCGAGCTTGAGGAATACATCGGGAAGACTTCGATACTTGTTGAAGCTTGTTAAGTGGCGATACACACGAAAATGTGCTATCGTCCGATCTGAAGCACCAACTGACGCGAAGCCTTCATTGTGCCTCGGTAAGCTGTCCAGCCTGACGTGTTCGACAAGGAACGGTTCTGCAAAGAAAAAGGGACGAACAGCTGAAGCCCCGTACCTACTGCAACGCTAGCCAGGAGGGACAATGGGCTTCCTGTAACTGACACAATACTACGGTCATAGTTTGTAGCCTGCATGCCGCTCCGGACGGGTCGGGGTAAACGAAATCTACTCAATCCAACTTGGTCAATCAACCAATCAACTGACCACGTCCGGAGCAGATGCGGACCTTGCGCAGCGGCTCAGGGAGGCAACCGATTGGGACAGGTCAGCGAGCACTCGCCGTGAGGCCACAGTTGTGCTGCCTCGTTCTGGCCAGGAGTACGATGAACATAGATCGGAAGCCGAGAAGATTGTCGAGGTTGGTCGCGTATAGGTTACCATGGTTACTTTTGGTTTGTGGGGATGGAAGATGCAAGGTTGGATAGCATCCTCAAGACAAGGTTCAGTCACAAAGAACCGCTGACAGAGTACTGGCACCTAGCGTTGCTTTTGGGGTGCCAGCGGGGTTTGTGACAATGGCCGGCCCCGGCTCCTGCCCGACCAGTGAGTCTCAAAGCCGCTGAAGACAGGCAAGCAAGGAATTGCTATACTCCGGAAGCACGAGTGATTCTTTGGCTGGGTCGAGCAGCGGTTGGGACAGCAGTTCTTAGACAATACTGCGGATTTGTTTCGCGGTAGAAGCATTCAGGTGCGTCCCATGGCGAACCCGTAGGTGGCTCTTGAGGCTCGAAGGAGGCACAGCATACTGGCATGACATGCATACCAGCACACGGTACTCCTGTAGGTACACAAACAGGTCCATATCACTATCGAGCAGCCGTGAAGAGATCAGCTAAGACATTGTGGCGGCCGAAAGCATTGCAAAACATTGATAATCGTCCCAACATCACAGCACGAGCCGTTATATAGAAAGTCGTCCTTTCACCCCTCTCATGATCGGCAGACACGCGCCTCGCAGTGACGCGAAACACGATGCGCAGAGAATACCCTCTGGCAAGGACGCGTCTAAGTCCCCACCCTTTAGGTGCCCCGGGCGGGAGGGGCGGAAAGAAGCGAACCAATGGAAGCTCGAGAAAAACCGATGGACGTCGACCTGCAAAAGGCATAGTTAGCAGGGAATGTGGGTTACGGGCTGCGGGAGGATCTTTGGGCACGTGTGTTTTGTTTACCATCGTCCATATCCTCTGGTCATCATGATCATCCAACACGGCCCGATCTTGATGCGACAGCCATCAATAATATCTAGCAGCAGTATCGAAGCGTGGCTGAGTAATATCGCAGCAGCCAACACCACCTCTACCGCCATCACCTCAAATACCAACGCCACCTTCGCCGCTTACGATTGCCAATTCGTTATCGGGCGTGCGCTTAACAAGAAGCATGCACGTACGGACGATCAAACCACACCTGTAAAGCGGGTCAAGCGCACGTCTCTGGATGACGAGCAGGTCCTCTCTACGAAGCCACAAGAACGCCTGCGCGCACCGCTTGCGTTCATGGATCCAAATGAGCGCACGGTGCGCAGAAGTGCAAGAACACCTTCAACGTCGAAGAAGAAAAGGCAAGGACTGGATGCTATACTTCAAGAGCAGGACCAACAGGAGGTACAGGACACTCCACGGCCGGCGCGACAGAGGGGAAGTAGGAACGCACCAAGCATAGGCAGTCCACAAAGAACAAGACAACCAGAGGCTACTTAGAGCCCACATCCGATCCGAGAAGTACAACGTGCGTCGCGATATGCAGCGCAACTGAGGGAACGGACTGTCCCTATGTCGCGGCCCCCTCTTGATAGAGCTTCGGACAGCATGTCAGGATCCGGCTCTCCGTCACAATCTGCATCGTCTTCTGCGGTGTCGGGCAGATCATTCCGACGTTCCAGAAGCCCTATCAAGAGTGGAGGCATCTTGCGATACGCCGATAAACCCATCATCCCCGCCCGGATCTCTATGCAGAATACCCCGCCGGACGTCAAGAGCCTGTTGAGGCGGATCTCTGATATAGACTTTGGACTGCGCATCATCCGAAATGCGGTGCAGGATGCAATAATGGCGCTTCTCGAGGAGGAAGGTCAAGAGCTTCGCGAACAGTACTTGAGAGATGCTAGGGAAAACGACAATGGAGCTGAACGGGAGCTGGAAGCTCTCACAGAAATCTACAACAACGCTAAAGACATGGACTTGTGCTTTGAAGCTGCTTGGAACGAAGCAGTCCACTACCCGCTTCTCCGCCTGGCTCTCAAGCCCTTTTCCAAACTCAAAGTGCACAACGTGTGAGTTGGCCTGACCTTTGACGATCGAATCACTCCTCGCTTGTTGCGAAGTGCGGAGCGCGATGCTGACGCCCATCACAGGACGAGAGCGCCTATCTGCCCGGCATTTATCCCGAGATACGGCGCGGTATCGAACAGCTCGAATCAAAAATGGTCGATTACACCGTCAACCTGCTTCCACGCACCGAAGTCATCGGCCAATCGATCCGCAACATCATCGTGCATCAACCTCCCAACCTCCGCACTGTGAACTAGGCCCTGTACCCTCCGGTGAACAGCCTTCCCTGTGCCATCTCTATCGAAACTAAAGTCTCCGGCGCCGGTGCAGGTGACGGCGCAGCACAGCTAGGAGTTTGGTCCTCAGTATACTTCGCACGCTTATCCGCCCTTCTATACACTGAGCAGGGAAGAAGAACAGTGACAAGCCATCCCCTTATCGTTGTTACCTCGGACGAATGGAAACTGCACATCGCGGTCGACTGTAGGGACCACATCCAGATTCTAAAAGAGAGGAGGTTAAGAGATACGGTGAGTTGGCTCGGGATGTACAGATTATTAGCGAGTTCGAGAGCGCTTGCGGTGTGGGCAGACGGGGATATGAGGACATAGTTTAAGGATAAGGTGCTCGGTATACGTGAACGAAGTTGTGCCGTGAGAGGATGCCACGATTTGGGGATGAGACGAAGTCGGTAGACTCAGCGGAAATGGCAGCGTGTACGCATCTTCTTCTGTCGCATCTTCTGTGTCGCGGTTACTTTAGGAACGAACAGCTTCCGCACGAGATCTCGTGCAGATACTGATGTTCGAGCGCGTAGCAACTGGTATCGAATCATCCCTAATTGAAACGTAAACTACGAGGAAGTCAACCAGGTGGGGTAGTCAACCACAAAATGGTGAGCTTCGTAGATCCAACCACTCTCTACGTGTCGCAACAACAGTACAGTCGGAACCTGAGTCGCTACACATGTTTCCAACCCCTCTCTTTTCCTCGCCCTCTACTGTCTCTTCAATTGGACGTTCGTATGGCCACCCGCGCGGCTTTCTTGTTGACGAATCCGCTTCCGCTTCCGCTACCTTCGAGGCAGCGTTGTGAGTAGTAAAGAGTCGCGCATTTTCCCAAACATGGATGAAAGATGTATCTGCGATTTCTGGCTCTAGTATTGTAGGAACGATCTAGTTCAATCTCGCAGTATGCGACCCTTCACGTTTTGGATACATTGCACGCATAGCTACTGGCTTGCGACTGCTAACCGTGATCTGGAGGATTTGCAAGGAAATGCAAGTTCCGTTTTATACGTTGCGCGCTTCTCCTAAGCTCTCCTAGGGCGACATACAAGTCTGGCCAGGGATCTGCGTCTAGCAAGATACGTTGGTTGACCACTATGCGCGGGTCAATACTAATGAAAGCACGCAAGGCTGCTCTTTAGTACTTACTCGTCGCCAATAAACGACCTAGACAATGTGTCGTATGTCTTTATAGCTCTCCTGCAAGCCTCGAGAGAGGGGTAGCTAGGCACGTTCTAGAACGCGGGCGTTCTCGAAATGTTTACAAGTGGAGAAGGTCCGAGGATGAGCTCTCAAACGATGCACAAACAGTATCTGCGTGTTTGCAATTTCCCTCCTTTATTATAGCGTAAGGCTGCATCTTGGCTTGCTCTCTATAAATAGAGAAGGCATTATAATCGATCTAGGAAACGGGAAACGGGAAGGAGGCCGGAAAAAGTTTCCTCCTAGTCGGAGTCCGATGTTGAATTATCTGGTCCCGGATCCCTTAACATGGCTACGGCCTCTGGGCGCATTGCAGTCAGGTAGTAGTTCTAGAATTTCCCCATCGATCTGCCTTCGTATGCAGATCGTATCCGGAAACCTGCGCTTTGACGGTCTTAACCGCCTCAAACGAGGTGTATCGTAACAGCGTGAGAGACGAGATCTGATCTTTAGTTTCTCGTATATTATCCCCAAGCGCCGGCCAAAAATAGCGCACGAAGAAGGTGTCTGCAGGAAGGGCGCTGCCACATGCTCTGCGATACTCTTGCTCCCTTGGGCTTGCTTCCCCGCACGAGGCTGCACGTAACGATGGAATCCTGCCTCCCGAATCCCGGCGTTTGGCCATCGTAACCACGCATCCGGTCCCTTCTCCACGACGCTTCGGCGTAGTATCCTCGAAACAACTTAGTTCTACGCCTACCATCATTTCCTGAACGACTACAACATCTGTTCCGCTGTAGAACTCCCTTTGTGGCCAGCTACCGAGAGCTTCAGCTGCGAACACCGCACGTTAGGTTAGGGTAGTGATTCCGTGAACTTCCCTTCTGACCGGAATCAGATTGGTTGGAAATGCTGCGACGCTGACCTGCGACGGAACGGGCAGTCAGTCGTTGAGCTGTATGCACCATAGTGGAGCCCTGGGACCTCGCTCGCAGCCTTGCCACTGACTGGCACACGTTGCAGCCCATATGTGACGCGTGATAGCCCGGAATATCATCAACAGTTGGACTGAGTGCTCAAAGGTGGCCGTACATGGGGTGGAACCGACGGTGACTTGTTGATTGATTAAGCCATCTACTGCAATAGCTAGGAGACAAAGAAGATTCCTCGCTTGGCTTAACACGTCACATGACTGTCTGTTCGGGCTGAAAGGCACCACCTTGTAACGCATGCCTACATTTGTCGTTACACTTGTTGGTCCAACTCTAATGCAAGGCATCAGATCCATGGGCGCACACGTCAGTAGCGCCACTAAAGCCAGCGGCTGCTGTCCAGAGACACAGGCCCCTTTGCTGTCCAACCGCTCCAATCCCCAATGGTTGAACGAAAATCACCGCATTATGTTGCGACGACCCGGCTTCTAGCATGATGTATGGATCACATGTCAAGGGGACAGAGATGTTGCAACGGAGCGGAGCACTCGCAGATCTTCTTTAACCAAGCGTACTGCTTCTTGATCCTTTCTACAGCAACACGCCCTACTTGGAGGTTGATGATGTTGCACACTGAGCGGCGAACTTCGCCCGTCTTTGTTTAGGCTTGATTACTCTAGAGACTTTACTCCTCATACACAGCGCAGCTGCAGTGATGAGGTACAAGCTCTCTCAAGCGAAGGGACGTATGCCGCTACGCCGGGATGAGTCGAACCCACAGAGCTACAGCAAAATGTGCCACACGCGGCCTGGGATCGATTACCTTTACTTCCCCCACCTTCGCGACTTCTTTATCAACCGCCAAGGCTTAGTAATCCCACTAAATTGCCCGCAACTGGTGTACCAGATACTCAGGTGTGGTTGGAATCTACCCATCGACCAGTGCACCTACATGGACGTCTCCATACGCACCACGAGTCTCAATCCTTTCTTCCAGGTCCACATGGACGATTGGAGGAACTTTTCCGTCGGTGCGGTGTCGCAGCAGTATGTTCCACGTCTCGCCCAGTACGTCCCAGTCAGAGAGGATGGTGCGAGATGAGGAGGGATCGATCGACCAAGTGACACCAGAGCAGTTCGTCGTCAGTCCCCGGACTTTCAGTCAGCGTCGTCATCACCAAAGTTCCTTGACTCTTGATCCACATTCATAGAAGGCGAGTGGTTGGGAGAGAAGGCTACGGTCGATGAAGATGCACTGCCGGTCGCTAGACCCGCACCATGACCGGAAGCTAATTGCTCCCGGACTTCAGGTTGACCTCGTTGCCTCACACTCGGAGACTCTGCCACCAGACTCGCATTCGTAATACATGCCATTGTGGGAGAGCGCTCGCGAAGGCGTGCGCTGATGCCGTCGCCGAGGCGACCCTCAGCCGCCAGATCTTGAGCCTTCCGCATGTTGTAGTTCTGGACGTGACGACAGTGACAGGACGTGTGCCGGAGAGCTTGCGTGCGCCAGAACGAGAGCTCATCACGGAGATTCTTCTCGGTCCTTTTAAGAGCCGCGTTCGACGCACTCTGCATTCGGTGGTTCTCCTCCAACTGGTCAGCATACCCTCTCTTCTTGATCCGACACTTTCTTGCTGCAACCCGGTTCTTCTCCCGGTATTTTTCCCGCTTGTCGTTTCCTTCCAGAGGTGTGTCTTCACTCTCGGCCCAGGACACCCTACTGTCCTTGCGTGCTCCTTTCGACAACCTGCCTTTACTGCTGGCGGACAGTTTGGGCTTAAATGATATAGCGACATCGTTTTCGGCATCTCCTTGAACGGTATGACCATCATCTGCGGTGGCTTGTTTGTATGGTGTTTTTCCAAAGCCATCGGCCTTGTCATCGTCTGATAATACGATCTGGCTGTATATCTCACTCACCGTCCAACTTCGGTTGTTGAGGACATGCTCGGAACGGGACATTTGCGGATAGGTGGACATGTCTATTGATACGTCAAGCTTGTTCGAGTCGTGCCACATAGATGCTGGGCTGATGTGAGTGGGTCTGGAGTCGGTGGGAAATAGGGTATCGGAGGTTGAAAGCATCGGAGTAAATCCCGAATACTCAAGACCGGACACATCGGAATCGCCTTCAATAGTGAAGTAGGCCATATCATCTGACTTAGCCTGGAAGTTTTGTGGGCTGAGATTGGGATGCGAGTTGTGGTTGGAGGTTATGTCGGTGTAGAGTAGTTTTGACAACGTGCTGTCGTGTTGGCGGTCAACCGGCGGAGTAGCCATCTGTATAGGAACAAACACCAAAGTTCGCACGCTGTTCGTCTCCAACAAGATAGATGCGGAATGTGACAGATGGCGATGGAAAGGAACACAGGCAGAATAAACGAAGACAAATTGGTGCAATGACCCTGCGAAGCCTTAAGCGTGCGAAGACCGATCAGAGACGGTGATCGCGACAGGACGAGTTGCAAAGGCAGTCGCAGGAAAATGTGACAACGAGGTGTAGTCGCTCAGTTGTCGCCGTGGGTGATATCGACAAGTGGGTGTGCGGAAAACGCGAGATTTGCGGCACGCTCGACAGCGAAACTGTTAGCCCAATCAGGTGTAGGTGGAGGGGTAGATTGGCAAACAGGTCGGCGGACGAAGCGAAGTTTGCGCTGCTCTGCAGATAAGGATGAGCCACAATGATATGGGAAACTAGGCAGGCGTTTTGACAAGCCACGAGGTCGATAGGTTATACTGAGACGACGTCTGGCAAGTAGTAGCAGTCCTACACGCAGTGGCACGATAAGTACCCGGGGCTCTATGCCTTGAGAGATCTGCGTTCCAGCATACCTGGCCTTTTAGTTCGGTGAAAGCGGAAGAGATGTACGGCTGACGGCGACAATGCCGCCACGTACTTCATGGAATTAAATCCGTGAAATGCTGGGCACTACGCTCACGATGTGACATCATCGTTGGCAGGTACCAGTCAGTAGGGTTGGAAGTTGAAAAGGCGAGTTTCGGTGTCTCGCTTCCCCGCGGTTTACGAGTTATGTGAAATTTGAGCAAGCGGCTGCCTTGGTTGTGGTATAATTACGCATTCTATTGATGGTTGGCTGGTCGGTTGATTCTTGATGCTATGGACCCTTGAGGAGCGCAGTTGTGCGGGTTGCCTCTTGTGCCGTCTGTCAGAATGACTTAACCGCAGAACATGAGATGGAAGATCACCCAAGGTCGAAGTTGAGTGGAGTGACGAAGCCGGAGCCGGAGCTGGGCCCTTTACCGTTATGTGCAGGACGGGACGGCGAACCTCAACGCGTGCAGTAGCCAAGCGTTCTATGACTTTGATTCGACTGCATTGCTTCATTTAACTGCGACTGCACCTGAATTCTCCATCCCTAAGACCTCCAAAAGGACAAGAGCGCGTCTGACTAATATGTGCGAGCAATTGCCCGCGTTAGAACTCAACAATATAGCGAGAGAGATGGATACGGGTTCGCAATTGCGTACTTGGATGACGCCGTAACTGTATTCGACTTCGAACGATGACAGGACTTGCACTGTTTGATACGCATGTTCAGTCACAGATCTATCACGTCTCCGACCGCCTCAGTACCGCTAGGAGAACCCACCCTCCGGCGCGGTAACCACTTTTCGCGCCCCTCAATATCGCGCAATGCGGGCTTGAAGGGAGTCGGAAGGCCCGCAAAATGTCCCTATCGCGAGTCTATTGGATGGGGTGCAGTCGGGTCATGGTCAGCTCATCGTTCTCTCATGACGACGAAGAGGTATAATTTACTCCAAAGTGGGTCGCGATGATAGCGATCAGAAATTTGCCATGCAGATCGTCGATGGTATCGCCCACCCTCCCGATGGCATTCTTCCAGAGCTTGAATCCGTGTGTCGCGAGGAGATAGACGGAATTGAAGCCGTTAGTTCGCGCTTCTGTTAGGAATTATAGCGCCCCACATGTTTCTGCTACTCGTCATCTATACACAGTAATGTGAGAGGTGTCGCAGGCAGAGGGTGCACAATCGCTAGTGTAGATGTCTGGTCGCTCGTTGTAATTCATACGTAGGCAGATTGTACAAGCTGCAGCGAGTTGGCTGCAGTAGTCAATCTACCGCCGAAGGAACAGCTCCGGATCGCCCTTTTCTTGCTCCATCGGCCGCCTCCTTCCGGCACACACGCATTTATGACAGGGAGGCAGCCGGAAACCACGCCAACGGGGCATGCATGCTAGGATGAGATATGGCAGTCAGCTGGCGGTCGTGATTGTTGAAGGATCTACGGTTCTCCGCCTTGGTTTTCCGCGACACGGGCTGAGGATCGGGACCGGGTGAGCGCTGGAAAATTGCGGGAAGGTCAGCCGGCGCTGCACTTGTAGGGATTACATGGTTACGCTTCTTTATAGCGTGTATAGCTGATATCTATGCCCTACGTGGAACGTGATAGAGAGCACCTTTTCCAGTAGCTCGATGCCACTTCGCGCCAGACGTGTATTCCTAGGCGTCAGCTGCTTCGTGTCCTGCCCCGCTAACGCTCGGCTGTCGTCCCGAGGCAAGGCTTTAGCAGGGCTCTTCCCTGAGCCTTGGCTTGTGGATTGTGAAGTCGCTGGTCGTGCAAGGCAAGACTTGAACGACGGAATTGTGTCATTCTACAATCTGGAGCAGGGCCGTAGCGAGGTGGACGTAAGGTGCATTGGACGGCTCTTAGGACAGAGTCGATGACCTCGTAGTCTGATCAAATCAATCAATCAACCAATCAACCAATCAATCATCTTCATCTTAGAAGGAGCTCCTGCTCCCGGTGTAGAGAAATCCTTCATCGCTTCCTTTTCTCAACTGCCACCACCCCCGTTTCGCTTTCAGACCACAACGGTCTCACAAAATTCTCGTCATCATCCCCTACTCCAGTTCGCTTGACCAATTCTCCCTGCACCCCTGTCGACCTGCCTACTCCGTCGCGCCACTAACTGTCGCGCCACTAATCGTCGTGCCCTATTTCGGGGCCACATGAAATAAGCAGCCGCCATGTCGACATTTGTATGTAGCTTGTAAGTCGATTGTTAGCCGTTGTCTATATGTGCTCCAAATTGCTTCAGTACTCTAACGACTGGTCCAGATTCCTCCCATACACTGTGAATTTTCACGATGGAGCAAAGGTCGAACGCCCGGCAGCCCTGGCACGCCCGGAGCCAAAGAGACTCATAAGCCACATGCCCTCCACCCTGAATCTGAAGGAGAAAGCGAGTCTGTTTGATGGGCCAACCCCTCCAGTGACGCCTTCCGAGTCTAAGCACGATGAGTTCTTCTCCCAATTCGGCCCTAACCGAGGAAGCTACTTCTCCAAACCTAATGATCCTCGTTCACTGGTCCGCAGTGATGCACTCCTGCCAGATTGGGGCGCCGCCGCTCAATTCTTCAACCAGCCAAGGTCACGTGCTGGACCTTTGCCTTCGGGCAACATCCTTGATTACGTGAAACCCCAAGCGCCCGGACCGTCCGCGCCGAGACGACCGACTGCAGGCAGGTCCACCCGTCAGAGCAGTCCTCACTCCACTACGTCCTTCGAGGGCAAGGAATGGACCGTTGAAGCAGCCGTTCAGGGGAATGGCGGACTCACCAATGCTGTCCGCGCCATTATGAACACCGAGGCTGGCCTAGAGAAGTATTGGGTCGGCACGCTGGGTTTTCCTACGGACTCCCTAGTGGACAGTAGGAAGAAAGAGATCCACGAGAAGCTCGAGGGCGAGTATGAAGCGCTTACTGTCTTCCCTAGCGACAAAGATATGGATGGTCACTACGCACATTACTGTAAGATGATTCTGTGGCCCGTTTTCCACTACCAGATTCCGGACCACCCGAAAAGCAAAGCGTACGAGGATCATTCCTGGAAATTCTATAAGCAAGTTAACCAGGACTTCGCGGACAAAATCGTCTTCAGTTACAAGCGCGGAGACATTATATGGGTGCATGACTATCACTTGCTGCTTGTGCCGGGCATGGTCCGCAAGAAGCTCCCGGACGCGCAGATCGGTTTCTTCTTGCATACTGCCTTTCCATCCTCCGAGGTTTTCCGCTGCCTGCCCACCCGGAAGGAATTGCTCGAAGGCATGCTAGGCGCAAATCTTGTCGCTTTCCAGACCAGAGAATATGCCCAGCATTTCCTGCAGATCTGCGCTCGTCTGCTCATTGTCGAAGCGACTACCGAGGGCGTTCAACTCGAAGACCGCTTCGTCGATGTCAGCTATCAACCCATTGGCGTCGATCCAAACGCAATGACTCTCGCCAGGAAAGACCCGGATGTACAGGAGTGGATCAGTTTGCTCCAAGAGCGATACAAGGGGAAGCGGCTAATTGTTGCTCGTGACAAGCTCGACCACATCCGTGGAGTCCGCCAGAAACTACTCGCCTTTGAATTGTTTCTGAACAAGTATCCGGAGTGGCGTAATAACGTTGTCCTGCTTCAGGTGGCTACTTCCACGACTGAATACAGCGAACTGCTGGCGACCGTGTCAGATATTCACACCCGCATCAACTCGGTTCACTCTACCCTTGCTCATCAACCGTTAGTTCTCTTGCAGCAAGACATCTCTTTCTCACAGTATCTGGCTCTGCTGACGGTCGCCGACGCGCTCATGATCACGTCTCTCCGCGAGGGAATGAATCTCACACCACATGAGTTCATCATCTGCCAGGATGGAAAGGCCACAGAACAAAAGCATGGTCCTGTCATTTTAAGCGAGTTCACAGGTAGTGCAACTGTCCTCGGAGAAGGCATCGTCTCTGTGAATCCTTGGGATTATCATAACACTGCTGAGTCTATCAAGCGCGCCCTGGAAATGTCTGGTGACGAAAAGGAGCGCCGGTACAACAAACTCCGTGATCTAGTCCTCCACCGGACCGGCGTTTATTGGGCTGAGCGTCTTCTAAGAAGGCTGGACGAGGTGCACAGCGAACAGTTTAAGCGCAACACCATGTCGGTTCCTCGTCTCAACGTAAGCAACCTGATCGAGAAGTACAAGGTTGCGGAACGCAGATTGTTTATCCTGGATTACGAAGGTACTCTCACCTCGTACGGTCCTGACTCCAACGTTGTGCTCACTTCTCCCCAACGGATCCTCGACACACTCAATGACGTCCTCTCGGATCGGAAGAACATGGTCTACGTTATGTCTGCTCGTAAGCCAGAAGAGGTTCAACGACTCTTTCACCAGGTCCCATCCATCGGTTTGATCGCCGAGAACGGTTGCTTCCTGCGTGAATACGGCGCGCCCGAGACCGACTGGATCGCTTTCCTCGACCTCGAAAAGCAGGATAAGTGGAAGCACGAGGTCAGAGGCGTGCTGCAGTACTACGCAGATCGCATTGAACATTCTTGGGTCGAGGAGCGTCACTGTTCGCTCGTGCTGCATTACGAAAAGAGCCCAGATGTGGAACTGGCGCGTGCTCAGGCCGGTGACTGTGCCAATCACATCAACGACTCGTGCGAAATGTACCGTGTACATGCGGTCCCCGTCGAGTATGCCTTGCTCATTGAGCCTATGGATTGGAGCAAGGGCTCTGCAGCCACTCACATATTCGACCGTCTGCGCGAGAGGAACGTCGAGAGCACGGGCATGAAGATGCCAGATTGGGTCTTTGTTGCTGGCGACGACCGTGAGGACGAGGTCATCTTCCGTTGGGCTAACGAGAAGGGCCGCACTGGCCTGTTCAACAACGTGAGCACTGTGAGCGTGGGAAAGAGAAACACAGAGGCCCAGACAACACTGACGCAGGGCACAACTGGTGAGTTGGCTCTTCGTTTGCTTTCATAACAACACCTACTGATCGTTAATCCCCTTTAGGACTTATTACCACGTTACAGAAACTCGCGAGAGCATCTGCGGACGATGCCACAAACTCGCCAGACTACTTCAGCGGAAGGAAGTCTGCCATCGACGCCGCGTGAAGCAACCACAATCCATGGCTTCAGGACGGGATTATGATTGCATGCGCAATCTCACCTCCGCGTTAAAGTTTTTGCATGATGATACTCGATATACGACTTCAGGCATACACACGCATGAGCAAACAGCTCTTAGCTAGGTGTCTACTGGCGTTGTCTAGGTCGTGCGTTTCACTTAAGAATCAGTCCTCTTTTCTCTAGGATTGGCAATCGATCGATCTGAGTTTTAGTTCCATGGTCTTGGCATGGATCGAAGGGAACCGTAAGAAGCGAATAGTTCCACCGAACTGGACCCTGAATCCATCTAGATCCATCCAGATCCATGGAATATGCAGCTCCGCTCGGCGAGCCTTCCCATTGGCCCGCGGGCTCTTCGGCGGAACTACAATTAACGTAAACCGCGGGGAAGCGAGACACTGAAACTCGTCTTTTCGACTTCTAACCCTACTACTACTAACAATGAATGCTTCTACACTAGATAAGCAAGTCTATACCGAAGCTGATATCTAGAACTGTATTTCTGCCTACAAAGCAAAGACCATAGATCAGTTCGGGACGCTGCCCGCGCATTTAATATCCCTCCTGCTACTATAACGTAAACCGTGGGGTAGTTGGTCAGGTGGGGTAGTTGGTCAGTAGCCTCGATGGAGTCAAGGTTGGACGAGATAAGCTAGCCAACAAGGCTTAGTACGCTTAGAACTGCCTAACTGCGTTAACTGACCAACATCCCCACCTGACCAACTACCCCACGGTTTACGTTATACCATCGCATGGCCGGACGAACTTCGCGCGCTATAGCGCATGAAACAGATCAAATCCTTTCGAACGCGGAAGAGAAGACATTAGTCCGATGGATTACACGTCTTACACGCACCGGCTATCCTGCTTTGCCTACGTTAGTCGTACAAATGGCGGAGGAAATCCAACGCGGACGCGTGCAGCTGTCGAAGAAACCAACGCTATCTCCTCGACCTATCGGCGAGAAATGGCTTGATCGTTGTAACGGCAACCCTATAGTTTAACGACACATTCAACCGCAGACTTCTTATAGAAAACAGAATGCAAAACTCCTCGATGTATACGACCTTGCATATGTTTCGAGGTAATCGTTACGATTCGAGGTCTTGGCATATCTGTGGTGACGCATGAGAGGTCTTCACATATATGTGGTCATAGTAGTGACATTCGTGCACGCACTTCGAGTTTTATATTAGGGTTGAGTTCTGCTCTTGAGTAGTACTTCGTTCTCTTTATTTCCCTTAGCAATTTATCTGACCTAACAACTACTGCTAAAATGTCCTTACCTTTCCTTTATCGGATCGTAAGACTTTCCTCTTTGCGACAATGCTATTCAGCTTCGCCGTTGACCCGAACATTCGCATCTACAGTCAAGCGCCGAAGTAGCGGCGGTAAGCTCAGTACAGACGATAGCGTTTCAACGGATGGGTTTCCCGACGACAAGCATGCTACAGACAAGACGGACAAATTAGACTCCTTAAGCGCAGAGACCTCTAAGGGCCAGGAGTGAGCATACTTCTGCCTGCATCATCTTTGCTTCTTTCCTCATTGTCCATCTAGGGCAAGGGCGCGTTCCGAGGGTGGATCAGCTACCACGGAAGCCGACAGTAGAAACAGTACAAAGAGGGCTAAGGAGGAGTTTCCTGAAGCCCCGGATGTAGTAATTGGAATGCAGGACCATGGTGGTAGGAAGGGCTTTTAGGTCTTTTGAATGCGATAAGACTGGAAACAATTTCTCGAGTGGATCGAGGGCGAAGAGATTGATCCTACATCATGTTGACCTACTGTTCTACTATTACCACGTAATCCGCGGGGTAGTGGTAGTGAAACACCAAATCTCCACCCTTTCGACTTCATTAATTATCTACGCATTGCAACAATGATACAATCAGAATCTGAGTTGCTAGATACGTTCTCAAGTTCTTCGCGCATACAGAATGCAATTACATTGCCAGTAATATGGCTGCTGTGGCCGTCCATGATCACGACTCTCCGGCCTGCAGGGTCCTCCGGCTTCGTTAAAGGCTCGAAAACAGTGGTTAGCCACTCGTAGCCGCGGCTATCGGACGTCCAGCCGCTGCTGCTTGTCGAGAACCTCCGGTTCCGTCGTATGTGCGTAGGTGTCTATGTGGTGTTAGTGTGCTTGGCCTTGAAGATAATCAAGGGAGGCACAACAACCTAAGTAGCACTTACACACTCGATTGTAGTTATCCATTCTTGTTTACTTCCGACTTGCTTCCAACTCGCTGCTTCGTGTACATTGACTAATACCCTTGACGTTTGACTTTACTCAGCCCACATCGCAGACGTATCTGACACTTTCCCCATCTTCCTGAATCTGGCCTGACCGACGCGCATCCTGCCTGGCTTCGCCGAGCCGGCGCTGTCGTCACAGTCATCTACAAGCTCCTCGTGGATATCATGCACGTTGACTTAGAAGAGAGTCTGGCCAGTTAAGCGAGCTTCGCCACCGCTCCCTTAATGAACACCCCGCGCGGTCGCACGTTATATAATTGATCACATGGAAACTTCCTTTCGCAGCCCATTGATATTTGCTCAAGTCAAGGACATCGAGCACCCTAACGACTCGATGGTTTCTACCAATCATCGAGGCGAGGGTCCAGCCATCGTATGTGAAAGGCCCTGTTTACGGAAAGATGGTACCTTACCAGGCGCAAAGCTCTATCGACTATCATCTACACTTTCCGACTTGCCCGCTATTGTACTAGAAGAGGAGCAGCAAACTGTTCGGGGTTACCGGTCAGGCATGCACTAGTCTGGAACGGATTCCCGGACCAAGTCAAGCGTGACGACTGACGATATACCCTCGGATCGATGATTCAGTGACAGCTCAGATCAACGTGGACAAGGGAGAGATGGCGCAAGTGATCGAGCAACCAAAGCGGTTTGACCGCAACAGATGCGGTCGTAATATCCTGCCGTTCCACTCTTCTTCCATTTTTTCCTCGTTACAAGGTTCAACTGGACTTATGTGTCTCGCAAGAGTCCAAGATCTCCCTCAATCTGACGTGTTTGTTCGAGATGGTAGCCCTGACTCTGCTCTACCTCCTCCAACTTGAGCTTTCTCTCTTCCACATAATGATTGAGATCTTGCACCCTCTGTTGCACATCCTTCTGCTCCCGTTGTAAACTCTCGATCTATGCGCTTATGGCTTCTTCCATGCGCTTGGTCTGTGATGCAAGACCTGTTTCTGCCTCCCTGACGTCAGACGAACACTGCCCGAGCTCCTCCTCTGCAAGACGAAGTGCACGCCAATGTCGCTGATACTCTCTGACTTTCCTGCCTATCATGATCAGTTCCTGTGTCGTGGGGTCGTCCAGGTCAGCGTTCTTTGGACTGGAAAACGGCGTCCGCTCGTTCGATGCTGACAAAGCGCTACTTCTCTTCCGGTCTGGAATAACCTCATTCGGAGACACGGACAGTGCAGGCTCTTGAAGCGGTGAACACTCGGTTGGTGTTCCAACACCTGACCCACCCGTCGCTGCCGTCGCCGAGCCCAACAGGCGCCCAGCCTTCTCTCCACCCTCTGCGTTACCTCACACGCTCCACGATTGTTGTCCCCTGTATCGAGCTCCTTACCAGTGCCACTGCGGCCTTGTGGTGATGAAAGGGCGCCATTGGTAACGGCAGTTGGGGAATCTTGAGCTAGCCTCTCCGATGTAATGTTATCCGCTCTTGCATATACACAGTCTGTGTTCTCCTCTTGTGGAGTTCCGTCGCGTCTTGCTGGAGTTGCAGTCGCCTCCGCGCTTACATAGCTGTTGGGGGCGGCAGCAGTGGGCTGCGATGGCCTGTCCTTTTCCAGACCGGCACCGGAAGTGTTCGCAAGCGCGTCGGAAGCTCTTCCTTCAGCACCACTTTCCGGTGGTTGGTAGGTTCGATGCAACGGGTTTGCTTCAACACTGGCAAGAGTCCACAGATAGCCTTGGCCCTCTCTGCCTTTTCCTTGACCCCGTCCCACAAACCTCGCTTTGGTCCCTTTAGCATACGTGCTTAGTGTCGCAGATATTCCACTCTTTATTTTGCTACTGTCGCGACCAACGATATCACTAAGACGGTGCTTTTCCACCTACGACAGTATCTCGTTTGTCCGAAATCCATCTGGGTTTGCTTGTAGCGCCTCACAGATAACGCTGAGATAGGAGAGGGAGGTGGACGGCGATGAGGTGCTTGTAGGATGCGCGTTCGCGGAGCTTCAGCCATCTTTCGGAGAAGCAGCGGGAATGCGGTTCGGGTCTTGATCTCTTCGCTCGGTGAATACACCAGATTCGGAACAATGTAGTGACGGCGACCGGTGATCGACTATTCGCTGTACTGCGCGCATGTAGTAAGCCTTGGCAATGGACCTCCCTTTGCGAACGTCAACTCTAGCTCCTGCTGACGCAGTGAGGCCGCAAGCGCAATGCGCACGTTTTCTTTTCTGCCAACCAGGTACCTCAGCCGATGATGTGTCAGGGAGGTCATTGCTGCTTCCATTGTGCCTGCCAGAACGGCATCCAGGCCTCTAAGTGACTCTCAAGTATGGGATGAGGCGATCTTCTGGATACCGGACAGCGGGGCGTGATCAGCTGCAGCCGTCAAGAGGGCGCTCTGGCGGAAATTGCGACGATGATTTGGGGGTGTTGAGGTTGGGGTTGGGTTTAGGGGTCATAAGAGGATATGGCGGGCTAGCCGATGGTAACCGAGCAGCAGAATTCTGGCGGAAACCTTCGATGCAATTGCGTGGATTACCTTTAGTCTGATTGAACGAACCATCGATTAGCTCCTGACGCTACGGGCCTTAGAGAAGATAAGAGCTACCATAATCCCTCTGCGAACCGAACCGGTCAGGACGCGTTTCCTTGTATCGCAAGCACTTCCTCCTCAAACTACGCTCTCAAAGTCCCATCGGCCCACCGCGCTAGCGCTCTCAAGCTAAACAACTTGTACAATACAAGCCTACTCTTTATGTGTCCTAGACTGATCTCACCTAATATCTCAATTCGACTCTTACAATCCACTGCAACGTGCAACTTCCATTCCTTCGAAGTGGCAATGATAAGAGGATGGCTGATCATGTTGTCCTCATGCTCAAGCACTGGGGCGCACTGGCGTCAAGCTTGACACAGGAGACACAAACGCGTGAAGCATGCTACCGACCACATGCCGACCTGGGCCAAGCCGTCAAAACATATGTAGCGACTTAGATTCCGATAGCACAATTATTGTGACGTTTAGATAGCAATTGAAGTTCCGGGGTGTTCTACTACCCCGTCGGACACGTTGGCCGAAAAGCCGCAGGGATGTAGGAATCCGGATCTTGTCGCTACCTGCATCTTCATCCGCACTATCACCGCCAGCTGCATTACCTAACATATAGCAGCTGCCGCGCCTTCCTTGTAGACAACCTTGCCGCGCACTAACTTCAACCCGCGCTCAGACAACAATAGCCGGGAAACCAAAACCAAGCCATAGTCTTTTACGTTATTACGATGCCCTTCGCTTGATCAAAGAGAAATCCGCTATGACCGTCTGAAAGCGGGATTTGAGCAATGGTCTGCATATGGGCATAGATCGGACGCAAGAAAACTGGAAGACCAGGGAAACACAGTTCGATGGCAGGAACAACACAGAAGCTTGAGCAGCATCGCGTTACATAGTCTGCTTTCAGAACGCAAGGCATGCGCCGGCTATGCCAGCAGCAGAGTCGTTCACGACGAGGGTGCGGCGATTTGCTATCAAATGAAGTACGGAGAAGAGGATTTAGCAGGACATGATGTTTCTGCCACTGCAGGGACGAGAGATCTCGCGCTGTTTACGCGATTGACCGAAGTTTTGGAACGCCTCATTTCCGCTGTGCATTCTCACCATTGGCGTATTCGAAAGTAGTAGGTACTGAGCCTAATCGAGCGCATTCACACTGGGTTTCCTACAAGAATCATGCATTAGGGCGTGTAATGGACACTGTCATAGAATTCCTTAGGCGACTACGGCCGAGGGATTTCGGGCGCCGGCGATGGAAACTACCTTGAGAGAACGGCCATATATGCGCCAGCTCGTGTGCCTAGAGCTCCAAAAGCGCATTCGCCGTCGTGCAACAAGATAGCACATTCTAGCCCAATTGAGACTCCATCACGAGTGGCGAGCGACTTCAACTGACAAACGGGTTGCGCCGATAGCTTGTTGTCGCTCTTCTCAGCCCGTTTCTGCAGTGTACTGATATTGCTTGGATCGTCGAGTACCGATTCCGGCAATTCGGAGGTCGTCTGGAATTCCACGTGTGAGCATTTGCGCTGAGATTCCTGTCTGGAAAGCCCGAAGCTGTGAGATCCGTGAATGTGAATGCGTACGTCCACAGCTTGCGAGGCAGCGGCAGTCGAGCGGTTCTGAACAATGTCTTGCTGGGAGTCATCATCGAAATCCAGATTGAGAGCGATCTTGGCTACAGGAATCTTGCTAGGACGAACAGCATGAGAGCCGCCCACTTCCGAGTCGATGCGTCTACGCTTTAGAGGCTGACCGTCTCCATTAGAATCCGAAGCCGGAGCGCATCGCTCGATGAAGCTCAAAAGTGGCGCTGAACCGAGGCCGTAGAGCAGGACAGTCTTGTGATCGTGCGATCTCAAGACGCAGGCCTGCGCATGTATAGCGACGGTCGCCGTAGCCATGTCACAAGCATGCGCAGGAATGGCGGTAAGAAGGGTGAAAAGGAGAAGAATGGTAGCTGGAAGAGCAGAAGTAGGCAGTGTTCAAAGGTATGTGCAAGTGGCGTCGATCGATAAGGGCCTGCGGCTCGGCCCGTCGGTTGCAGGAACCTCTCGTCTATGCTAACATGAAGGCACACGCTGTTTCACTCATGGATGCAAGCACCCAACAATCGTAGTCGTAATGTTCGGGTGGAGAATAATGTGCAGCTATCTGAAGGGGAGCAATCCTCACCATCCACGAAGCTTTTACATAACATCATCGATAAGCCTGTCGGTGACCTTTGTAGTGAGGGTATGATCATACCAGCAGCGATCCAACGTCACTTTTGTCACATGCTTCGACTTTTCTCCTGAGCTACTCCTGCATTAACCGATCTTCACAACTACGCTCTAACCACGTAATCGGCTGTGATTATCGCTCCCGTTCTCTTCCGTTCCCGCGTCCGCTGCGTAGCGGTAGGGCAGAGTCCTCTCAGAAAGACTTCCTGTGGTTTGTCTTGCTTCATGTTTTCATTTGCATGCGTAAAGTTATGCACGCGTCCTCCCATTAAGTCTTGCATGCACCCTCCTGGAGGAGGCTTTGAGACCGACCCTCCTAACAGAAACGTCTGAATGACGTTCTTGCAGAGATGTGTTGAGTAGCCATGCCAGATGAGACCGATGTTGGCACAGACACCTTCGTTCACTTGCTCTGAGCGATTAGTGACCCATCAGAACACTGTCACTCATACCGGCCTGGTTGCCGGCGGTTGGTGGTGGCCAGGCTCGTGCGCAACGTGCTCACCGGCATGCAAAAGCATTGCCAAGGATGTTCTGACGCGCGAGTCTTGTCGGTAGGAAGAAGATGGCGGCTGCGGAAGGTAGACCGGGTTGAAGCTAGTGTTGGGCGGACCGGACAATGTATCATAAGTCAATGATAGTCCGCCAGGTGAAGATAACGATGGCAACTTCTCCCAATAGAGCCTTTCACCATCTCTATGGGAGGGAGTGAATAAGCTGAAGTTATTCCGCTTCCGGTAGATTGCCCGTCAGCTGAAACCTCTGACTTCACTGTATCATCGCGCGCAAGAGATGGCACAGAGCCTGTTGAGGTTGTTGTAGTCCTCCGTGACGCAGGATGAAGACCGCCTGGTCGAGGGCCCGTTAGGCTGGGCGAGGCCGGTCCTTTATAATCAGAGGTCGGCAGATACCGAGAACCCTGCAGACAGTGGGGTTGCGGGCGCTTGTCCGCTGTTCTATCCGAACCCCATCCGTATGGCTCATGGTCCACCGGATGCAAATACGGTCTAAAAGGCGCAATAATGGGCGAACTGGGGCTTGTAGACTCCTCGCGGTTCGGAGGCGACAGCGTTTGAGACCCGGAATTTCTTGGGGAAGCCGGATCCGACGCATTTGGCAGAAGCTGATGTTGGCCGGCAGGACTGGTCGACAGGCTCTGCTCGCCATCCGCACGGCCGTAGCTCCAACGAGGCTCTTGGTGCTGAGAGCTCGCTCTGTCACTGTAGCCCTGGCTCTTGATCCTCGTAGACCGGTTCTCCGTATCTAGTTTAGTCCTCTTTCCGCCATCTAGAAGAACGAATCAGCAGGCGCCACACTGTTGAGACCGGCATGGAAAGACCACTCGTAGAGCACTGCATGTCGTTCTGGACAGCGAACGGTCTGTTTCCCGGAACATGTTCCACTCCACTGTCCCGGCGGTCGATATGCGTGTCGAGTCGTGGTACTTGTGGATTTTCGGTTGCAACACCAGGATCTCTCCCAGCCTCATCAACACCAATACGCACGCCGGAGCGCCGGGCAGCGTCGAATTGATGTTGACACGTTCTTCTTCCTCCTTGTAACGCTTAGGAATGACAAGATGGTTCCCCTCAGCCTCGAGAAGCTTGAACGCTACGACAGGACCTGAGGCGGAACAACAGGTCCTTAGCCATGGGCAAGGGCGCAACCCTCAGCTCCTCGAGCACTCGTAGAGTCCTTTGAAGAATACAGGGGTCTCACTGGGAAACGGTTTTCACGGGAAACGGCTTCTTTGACAAGGTCGGTGTTAGAAGGCCCTACAACTAGCCCAGTTTGACAAAGCGGCCAGTTTCGCACTACTGTTTAGGACTACTACGTTCTGCCGGAAAATATGTACAACATGGACGAAAAGGCATACTCCTCGGCGTAGGCGCACGTTGCAAGGTCGTCTATCATAAGGACTTTGGCGCGAAGCATCTTACTCAAGGTAAGAAGCTAGCAGCAAGCGAAGAGTCAACGGCAGGCCAACTTCAAGCAGACGGGAACCGCGAAGCAGTAACCGTGGTCGAGTGCGTGTCTGCAGCAGGGAATGCCATCGCTCCCTTAGTGATCTACAAGGGAAAGCAACACCAGCAGAGCTGGTATGACGGCGTTAAGGATGACGAAGTCTTCTTTGCCGTGTCTGACAGCGGATGGACCAACTCCAACATCGCGCTACAGTGGCTGCGCTAGGACTTCGACCCCCAAACTAAGCATACTGCACAGGGCGGGTATCGACTACTTCTAATCGACGGTCATTCTACTCACACGACGTACGACTTCTTCAGCTTCTGCCTAAGCAATCGGATCGTCCCTTTCTGCATGCCAAGCCACTCTACCCACCATCTGCAGCCACTGGATGTTGGTGTGTTCGGTCCCTACTAACACTACTATAGCAATGCAGTCGACGAAGAAGTACGACTGTCGCATGGAGCTTTAGATGTTGGAAAACACAACTTCTGGCCTATTCTTCGGCAGGCACGCGCCAAGGCCCTTACCTTGTCAATAATCGCCTCTGCATAGAAGAAGAGCGGACTAGTGCCCTTTAACCCTCGCGCAGTATACAGCGGCTTGCCTGGTGAGCATACTCCCGAAGTGTCAGGGTCCAGCGATAGTTCCCTAATTTCCAGCACATCACAAACGCCTCATTCTGTACGGAAGCTTACAAAAACGGTGATTTGAGACTCAGTAGGCTCTCCACAGCGATGGAAGGCTCAGAAGCTCTCGTCAACGGTGGAAATGTTCTTGGTCACTAACAAGCTTATGCGGGCAGATCTTCTTGATGTCAAGAAAGCCCTTGCAGAAAGACCAAAGAAGCACAAGAGGAAGCCAGTAGGTGTGGGCGTCTTCTCACTCGCAGATCCAAACAAGATGAAGGAAGGGAAGGAGGGAAAGGACAGAGCTCAGAAAAAGAAGCAGAGTCCGAGGAAGAGGTCAAGCGCTCTTGCATCCACAGTAGCTTCAGGGAAACACCTCGTAAGAAGGACGGTGGTGAGGCAGAAGATGGCGACACTATCGTGGTAGCTGTTCGCGCGCCACAGGCGGTAGCATATCTCAATCTAAAGCGATCGGATGGACCTGAAACTTGATCATGGTTGTTTTCTAGCTCTTTGTAGTCGATGGAAGCCATTACATAGCTATCAAGAGTGATGTGTGGACTGTTGTGTTCAATCCCCGTGAAAACCGTTCCCGGTGAGACCCCGTGCCGGATAAACTTCGTATCTGACCCATAGACCGGCTAATCCCCCAATCATCTGCAATCCGGCAACGGTACGGTCGCAAAACAACAACGGAGTCCCGTTCCAAATCCCACTGCTATCATTGTTCCCTCCGCTCGTTAATGCCAGCTCTTGCTGTTCATTCGCACCGACCTCACTGCACCGTGTATACAGGAGTCGGCCGTCAAAGGCCATCAATAACTTGACCCTCGATGTCAACTGATCCTCTTGCCGACCGCAGCCACGGCTCGATTGAGATTCGTAACCGCATACCCCATCTTGTACTGAATCCTGTCTGCTCCTCAGTGTCCCACCGCATCAGCATACACCATCCAGCATACGATTCCACACGCCTGATTGAGCTATCCGCGTTCGACGGGCCCAATGGCGGCATTCATCACGGAACAGCGCTTCTGATTTGCGGAATCATCGCTGGCAACATCTGGGGTGGATGGCTCACGGAAGGGAGGCGTGGGAATAGAGTAGAGGTGGGGAAGGATTGCGTGCTAAGGGGTAGAGAGTACTTCTTCCACGTCCCATTGCCGTCCGAGACTTCAGAGGAGCAGCGATCGTTCAGAGCCTACAGATACCCCGTTGTTCCGTCATTCCAGCACTGGTCCTTCCCGCACGACAGTCCTCCGCCGGGATGGAGCTTTGATCCTGACCTTACTGCGAATGTTGCCTCTCTCTTTCCCGTCCCCTCGATTTCTAGCGTCTCTCAAGCTGTTAGAGATCGCGACAGGAGCTGCCGCCTTAGCGGTTATCAAGACGGGATCGAACGCGCCCACCTCTGTCCACGTTCCGAGGTACAATGGTTTACGCAAGAAGAGATGGACAGGTACAATATCAGCAGGTCCCTTGTCGGCCCTGGCTTGGTAGACGACACGGCGAATGCCTTGGCTCTGAGATCGGACATTCATCTTTCCTTCGATGCTAACACATTCATCTTCACGCGCAAGCTGGATCAGTGGGTGTCACACTTCCTGACACCCACCTTGAACCTGGGCCCCGAGTATCACAACACGACTGTCGGGATACCGAATTCGGTCCATCCCGCTTTCCTACTTGCACGACTCGCCTGGGCTATATTTCCCAGCATTCGCAATTTTCTCCTCAGAGGGGAGAAGAGGCTCGTCAAGTTGAAACAGGGGGCCGGAGATATTTCAGGTATCAGGGAACTCCAGCGGGATGAATTGTGTTGCGTTCTCGGAATCTCGCCGCGTGGGCGAAGCAACAGTCCAAAGAAGAGACAGAGAGCGGACGATACCGGTGGAAGCGCTGGATATGACGCAAACGCAGCGAAGAGAGCTCGTTTGGGCATTGCTGATTCTGCTCAACCCACAACATCCCCCGGCAGCCCGCCAGCAACCACCCCAAGCCTCTGCAGCGTAGACGTAGCTGCCACGTCGTTGCCCACCCAGCCATACGAGCTGGTGAAGTATACGACTTCCGACGCCGAAGAAGAGGTTACCGAACGCAGGCGTTTCGCTGCACTCCGTCAGCGTGCCTTGAAGGCACAAAGACCATCTAAGCCAGAATTGTATTGTTGTGATTACAAGGCAGCAGAGCAAGCATATGCAGCTGGTATCGAGGGGCCACGGAAGTACGGTGGAGCGCAACTCTGCATGGAATGCCTGGGTGCGGAACACAGAGATGAGGAAGGCTGAGACCCGACAACAGCGCTGCCCGTATGAGACCGGACCGGATTTTCTCAGCCCGGATCGAGGTGGACTGACGGAGCTTGGACCCCGATCCCTCGGTCACGGTAGCATGGTCTCCCTGACGATCATCGAGCGCACCCACTTCATCTGGCGTGTCCAGCTTACCGCAGTTACCACAGATTTTGGACCTTGCATGGAGTACATCAACCCGAGGGTGTCATCTTCCTCAGGCCCAAACTCCTCCTCGATATGCGCCGCATTTTATACAACATCTTCGAAAAGTTGTACAAAGATAGTGAGCGATGACCAATGCGTGGATTTTCTGGGCAAGCCTACCAAGCTGTTGTAAGGTACCTTGGCCGCACCGGAGCAGGTACCTTCATCAAGGACTACAAAAGCATGTCAGGTCTTGATTGTGTCCCTCGAGAGCCCGAAGAGGATGGAGAGCAGCGGCTGGATCTGCTGGTAGAAGCGTTAGAAAGATAAGAAACGTTTGAAAGCTTAGGCAGCAGGACTAGCCTGCCCTTTCACAGATCGTGGCATCTTTCTCTCCTTCGGATGTCTTGAGATTCAGAGCGGACACCGCGTGAGCACTGTCGTGGAGGTGATGCTTCGGTATTGGAGAACTGAGCTGAGACAATTAGAGCGTGGCGGAAAGGTAGAGGTACGAAACAGGTGAGGGTGGAAACGAGGAGATAGGGACCACGATACGGAATGTATGCGGGCGCTTGGCGAGCCGGTATCTAGAAGATTCTATTCCCTTGACCGGCTAGGCGATGGAAGATTCGAGTCGCTGTCTTGATGCACAATCTCATCTGCTCAATGTTAGCTGGCCCCGAACGCTTAGCTTCCCGTTTGCTTCCTAGCTTGAACAAGCTACTTTTGGCCAATGCTGTTGTGACAGATAACCTTGCAACGTGCTCCAACTGGAAGGGATTTCCAAAGTACACGTTGTCGCGTAAACAATCCACATAGCTGGGTGCGGAAAAGCTCCGCAGGCTGCCAAGCGATCTGTATGCCAAAAAACAACGCGTCAGATCATTGATCGATAGTCAACGCTTTGTTCTGATGTCACAATATCTTCTTAAAACGCATGTGGCCTCGACTGATTAAGATATCAGATAGAGACGAACGAAACAAAGGAGCAGACCCGCCTGCATTTCTTGTCTACGGATTGACGCGGCATGCGACACATGTTCCGCATCATTTCCAGAACGCAACGCCTTTATGGACGTCAATCTGCTCTTCATCATCCTGCGCGCGGCTAGCAAGAACGTTTGAATGGACCTCTCCAAATGAAGACTTCTCACGGCCATATCTTCTATAGGCGGGTTGGAATTGCCATCGAGAGGGTCATGGCTGCTTTAAGAGAACAACTACGCAACGCCCCGAGAGACTGACCGCGCATAGCATGTTCCTTGTGCATGCTCTACGCAACCGTAAAGCCGGACGAACATCGTGCCCTATAGCGCATGTACCAGGTCAAACATTCTCGAACCCGGAGGAAGGAACTTTTGTCCGATGAACAACGCATCTTACACTGCTGGTTTCACTACTTCGCCTGCATTGTTGTTGCAAGTGGCTGAGGAAATCCGATCCGGACATGTGTAGCTATCGAGGAGACCATCACCACCTCTGTGACCGATCTGTCGGAACTGGCTGGACAGCGCTATGACTTGCCGTCCTGAGATCGCAAGCATCTGGACTCATCAGATCGATGGCGCTAGCTTCAACGCAACAAGTCATGAGGCCGTAGAGAGGTGGACTGATGCGGAGACGGAGCTTTTCCTGCAACACAACTATCCTCCAGAACGCGTCTACAACATGGATGAGTCCGGTTTCGCAGTAGGAGCGAGTCAGTCATCGAGAGCTCTCGTCAACATACGCGAGGCGTCTAACTGGAAGCAGATCGGAAGCCAAGAGGAGTGAATAACGGCGATTGAGTATATGAGCGCTGCCGGGGAAGCTGTGCCTCCCTTGATCATCTTCAAGGCCAAACCCACTAACACCGCGTGGATACCTGCGCACACGCCTCCGGACTGGAGGTTCTCGACTAGCAGCAGCGGCTGGACGTCCGATAGTTACGGCTACGAGTGGCTGACCACTATTTTCGGGCCTTCGACACGGCCGGAGGACCCTACAGCACGGCGACTACCGATCATGGACGGCCATAGTAGCCATATGACAGCGAAAGTGATCGCATTCTGCATGCAGAACACAATCGGCTTGCTCGTCCTACCACCTCGTTGTCCGCACATAATCCAGCCGCTTGATGTTGGCGTGTTTGCGCTACTAAAGCGCGCTGGCTTCAGAGATTAACGCAGCTCTACATATCATGTGAGATGGGATAACCTACCGACCGCCTCAGCGAAGTCGAGTAAAATTCCCAGTGACGGCTCGTTTTGAGCCGTCTGTGGGTTAACGAGCTCACCGGCTTCGACTTAGTTTTCGTACAGCCGTAGATGCGCATCTTCTGTCAAAGCGTCCCAACCCCCTCAGGCGTCGATCCCGCATCAAGTTCCGTGCATCCAGCGTCCCGCCCCGGCCACAAAGGCTCCTGTCCGTACAAGGGCACGCTCCGCCGGTCTTCGAAGTGACCGAAGTCTTTCAAGCCCTTCCTCCGCTTCAATGTTATGGTGCGTACGTGCTGGACGAGTTCTTTATAGCGGGAGATGGCTACGAGGCTGTCGGTGCCGCCGCGGTGGAGATCGAATAGCACCGCTCTGGAGACAAGACGTGTGAATATCGTAGAAATGCTTGGGACATACGGCGGAAGTTTTTCTGGCTCGTCTTGTCGAGCCTGGATACCACATTGGCAGTCAACTCCGAAGGAAGGCTGAAGAAAGAAGCCATGGTCTTGCCCGTACCGACGGACCGCAGGTAGATCGCTCCTTCATTTGGTGTGTCCCGCCTGACTTCTAGTGCTCACTTCCTAGTGTTGCGATTACGGCGATGCGGTAGCAACGTGAAGATCAGCTTAGGCACGTTCACTGACATAAGCAGAACCGGAGAGCGGGCTGCGCCAAGCCTAGTGTTTAGATTCTTATTTCCCGCTTCAAGCACATGATCATCCTGCGGTGCAAGACCCCTTGGTCTGAGGCGGCATTGTGAGTGGTGAAGAATCGCGCATTATCCCAAACATCTATGAAAGATATATCTACGATTGTTGCCTCTATCGTTGTGGGAACCATCTAGTCCAGTTTCGCAGTGTGCGACCCTTCACGTTCTGAATACATTGCGCGCATAGCTACTACCGTGTCCGTGCACCGGATGCGCGCAATCGCCGGATGCGCGCGATCACCAATATCAATACCGCGCAAAAATGAGGCTGTAGAACCACACACATAAGCGATTACCACGAGATATCTTGGTGGAGTGTTCTATAGACCTATGCGACGATATTCTCTCATACAAAACGTGCTGGCAGAGTGGAGGTGCGGCCGCTGCGAGTGGTGCGGGTTGGGGCTTCCAAAACGGGCTCTGCAGCAGGACGACCACGACGCGCAGCCGCACCACAACGCTGCTTCTTCTTAGGCCTTGCTAGAGGCTTTGAAGCCTTACGCTTACTACTTTGGGGCAATTGTAGAGCTTTCTCGCGGTCTTTCTCCTCCTTTTGGCGCTGTCGTTCAGCTTTGCGCGCCTCTATCTCTTCGCGCTCCTTGGCCCTTGCCTTGTCTCGCTCTTCCTTCTCCCTTGCACGCTTCTCACGCTTCTCCTAGTCAAGCTTATCCTTGAGTAGCTTGTTGGGCTCTCTGAGCTTCTTGGCGTCCACTTTCTTGAGTTTCTCTGCCTCTGCTTCTCTTGTAAATACCTTATCGCGCCAGCGAGCCTCTGACACCTTACTCGGAGACCACCACTGAGTCCCAGCGCGAGTCTCCTTCCGCTGAATCAAAGGCAGAGCTTTGCCTTTCTTGCCCTGCTTCTTCTTGACCTTGAGAGCCTCTCGAAGCCCCTCATTCTCCATCCTGAGTAGCTGATTATCCACTGGAAGGTGGTGAAAAGTTCGCCTTACAGCGCGCGCGTCCTTGCTGTTTGGATCCTTCACACAACGGCGGAGATTCCTGTCAGTATGACGCCAATCGTCTCCGCTGATACATGAAGTGACAGAGCTGCCGGAGGGTGTGTTTGGCTCATCGAGGGTGAATCTATCAAGGATTTGTCGGGGTCGAGCGGCACGATGCCTGTGGCTTCGAAGGACTTGAGTATAGTCTTTTCGACAAAGGTGCGTACCCACGCAGCCCAGAAGAGGCGAAAAAGTCACCTTTCTTGACAGGGAGCAGGCCTTGAGCGTTGTGAAGGTGTTGAGTAAGCTCTCGTGAGTAGTTTGTTGACATCGGCTTAGACATGACCACGTCAAGCGGCTGCAGCGTCTGGGTGCTGTGCGGTGGATAGATGCACAACTGAATCTTGTGTTCATCGCAACAACTGATAAACTTCATCGTTATATGCGAGCCGTGGCCATCCATGATGAGGAGACGCTGCCTTCTTCGAGCTTTCTTCTTGATGTAGCGCGGAAATACCTGCTTAAGCCATCTAAGTCCACTATCATCTGTTGACTAACCCGAGGCAGTCACTGCGCAGTGAACTTTGTGCTTCTTCACGTCAACATCAGCGATCCAGGTTGACTGTATGTCCTTCGATTCTGCCGCAAAGATGAGGCCTGGCGGCAAGACCGTCCCATCGGCATAAACACACGCTAACATGGTTACCCACTCTCGATTGCCATCGTGGAGTGACTGCTTACTCTGTTTCCGCTCAAAAGCACTCTTTGCAAGCACTCTTTGCAAACACTCTTTGCAAACACTCTCTTTTGCTTGCCAATGACCCCAATCATGAAGCCCTTCTCATCCATGTTGTATGTCTTCTCCTCCTCTATCTCATACTGAGCGATCTTCCGAGTTATGATGTCAAAGTACTCCTTGTACTTGGCGTAAGACTCAGCTTCGTGACGTTCTGCAGTCATGGGGTCAGTCCATTCGGAGATGAGTCGGTCGCATTGACGCTCGAGAAAGCGCGTAACCCAGCTGTTGGAGATAGTGTTCTGAGCGATCTCAGAGGCGAAGTTCGCGATCATTTGCCTTGTAGGAGGCAGGTGGCGTCCCGTAAGACTTGCTATGTACTTCACAAGCTCCTCCTCTTGTTTGGGGTTGAGTTTGCGCTATGCAATAGTCCAGTCTTCTTGCGGACGCGTCTCGCCCGTCACATTGCGCGTCAAAATTGAGCGAACAACACCATGCTTGTCAGCTATTCTCTGCTACGGGATCTTATCTTCAGAAGGTATGTTTTCAACCTCTGCACGCGCTTCATTAATGCCTGTCATCGTTGTTGTGCCGTGGTGTTGAGAAGAATGGTTGGTTGGTTGGTTGGTTCTTGAAGCTATGGGCCCTGAAGAGGGTAGGAGCTGTTACTAATCGCTAACCGAATCTCCGCGCCAGTGACAAGATACGCGTACCCATGAAGCCACAAACAACTGACAACTAAGCAACGCCGGGAAACACCTGACGTAAAGCTACCATCCGCAACAAAGGAAAGGAAAGGAGGAAAGGGCAGTTGACCTGTCTGGTTAGTATGAGAGCCTCCTCCGCGGAGGCGATTCTTCGCGTGGTGGTCTTCCTAAGGGGGCCGAGCACTCGCCGGAGGCTGCTGGTTGGTTCTGCCGTTTCTTCGTGAGTTGATGTGCCGATGGTGCTGCGTATACTGAATAAGATTTGTTAGGCTTCTCGCAGCTTTACTGCGAGGGCTGAGATGTGCCTATCTCCGGGGGCACGTAGTCGAGTCTTCTCTTGGCTCTTGCGAAGGCGATTGTCGCTTTGACTGCTTCAAGGTCCGGCATCCACTGCTTGATGTCTCCATCCACCCTTTTCCCCTTCTGCGTGAAGGTTGAGTATCCCCCTAGGGCGAAGGATAAATCCCCATACCTATCACCGTGCTTCTCTCTCATGCTCCTCCGTTGTTGTTTCCACCTTGGGCATACGTACAGATAGTGAGGGATTGACTCCATCGCTCCGCATTCGCACTCGTCCAACTCCGCTACTCCTATCTTCGAGAGATAGCTGTTGAGCCGTGATCTTCCTGTGCGTAGCTGTGACAGGATCGCAGCCTCGACTCTACTTAGCTTGTCGTATAGTAGCTTTGTATGTCTGCCCGGTAGTGCTTTGTCCAGCTTCCGCGTGTACTTGCCTGTTGTAGAATTTTTGAATGGAGCGACACTAGGCTTGAACCCTTTCTTCTTCCCTTCCACGTACACTACTGAGATCGGCCTCCTACCGCTGCCTTCTGGGGGTTGTGCGCCATCTTCGGTGGCTTTCTGGGCTAGTTCGTGGGCTCTCTCGTTTCCTTCGATGCCTTCGTGGCCTGGGATCCAGTGTAGGGACACGTTCTTCCCTTCGATGTTTTGTGTGATCTCCCTAACGATGCGTTGACTACCGTTCCTCTTCGGTCGCTCTATGCTCTGAAGCGCTGCCTTACTATCTGTGAATATCCGGACCTTTGGCCATCGTAGAAGGGTTTCGGTCAGTAGGGTGGTTGCTATTCGAATGGCCTCTAGTTTAGTGAGGTGGACATTGGTTCTTGCGGCCTTATCCGTAGTGTGCGACATGGCGTATGTGGCTGACTATATACCTACGCCTGCGTGACCCTTACGGACTGATCCGTCTGTGTACAAATCCACCGTCCTCGGGTCCCGCACCTGGGCGGCCTCCTTTGCCTGCTGATGATCGAGTATAACCACCTTCGGCTTTCCCGTCCACGGGGCACAAGTGAAAGGGTCTGTTGGCTCTATGTCCCTCGTCTTTAGCTCTTTGAAGATGGCCGCCGCCTTCCTCAGAGGAGACATGAACCTCTTGGGCCTCTTAGTCCGCCTCGCTAGCTTGTAGTGGGGGTGGGACATGTTGAGGCCATGTATGCCGATCCAGAACCGAAGCATCTGGTTGTGGAGCCTCTGACGGAGTGGTTGTATACCCGCTTCTGCTTCTGCAATCGGGAGGGCTACCGTACAGAAGCTGCTGATGATGGCTTGTGCTGCCACCCTTTGTGCCCGCTCTAGCAGCTTAAGGACACCTTCCGGCGCGACTAGGTACCATATCGGTGATGCATAGTCTGCAATCGGGGCCACCGTGGCTGAGAAGAGCTGGCGTGCATTTGAGGCTCGGAGTCCCTTGAGCCGCTTCAGCGCAAGCGCGGCTGTGTATGCTCTATCGGCTGCCCACGCTACATGCAGCTTGAACCGAAGGCCTTGGTCGAGAACAACACCCAACACCTTGACTGACTGCTTGGTTTGATGGACTGGTCCTTGAACTGTAATGGGCCTGAGTCGTCCCTGCTCTGGTTCCTGGTTCTTGTGAAGTGGATGAACGCCGTCTTCGAGGGTTCAAAGACTGCCCCGCTTTCCCTTTCCCATCTTTCGAGAAGTGGGAGGATCTCTTGTTGGATCCTACGTGTGTTGTCTGCTGCCGATTCTCCTACCATCCATGCCGTGTAGTCATCGACAAAGGCCATAGAGCCACCCTTGCGAAACCTGGCTTGTACCAGGTCCGCGTTGAAGAAGAGGAACAGTATCGGTGCTAGCGGCGAGCCCTGCGGGAGTTCCGACTGCAGCAGATCCTGCACCTCAGACGTGAACCCGTTGACCGCGACGCATGCCTGTCTGTCTGTACAAAAGTCATCGATCCATCGGACCAGCTCTTCTGGAATGCCACGCTGCCTCAGCCTCTCCAGCTCAGGCCCTTTTGCTACGTTGTTGTACGCTCCCTTCACGTCAAAGGACACTAGAGAAAGCGTTTTACCACCTCTCCACGCGTCGAAGACCTGCTCTTGGAGGTGGGATAGCGCATGAACCGTCGATCTCTGCTTCCTCGCACCAAAGTGGGTGTTCGGAAGCAGACCGTTCGTCTCTACTAGGTACGAGATCCTTTCCGCTACGACAGCTTCTAGCACCTTCCCCAGTGTTGAGAGCAACGATATCGGACGGTAGCTCTTTGGCTGGGTGTAGTCGTCCTTTCCTGGCTTCTTCAGCGGAACGATCTTTGCAATCTTCCATTCCCTCGGCAGCTTTCCAACTCGGAGTGACTGCCGGAACAACGTGAAGATCTCTTTGCGGAGTACTGGCCACACCTCTCTCCACACTCTGATCGGCAATCCATCCCTACCTGGCGCCTTATCCGGGTTAGCTGCAAAGAGTGCGCAGCGTACTTCCTCCTCCGTTACCGGCAAGAACGGTAGTTGCGGCTTCCGTCTCCTTTCTTCTTCCTGCGTAGGACTGCGGAATCGGGGGCGGCGGAAAGAAGCCTCTGATGAGTTCGCTAGCAATGCCTTGTTTGTCCTGGAGCTGTTCTCCCTGCTGGTCGGTGATTGTGGTGATCCTACCCAAACCTGAGGCAATAGAGGGATCGAGGTACTTTGCTGCCTTCCAGATGCTTTCTGGATTGTCTAGGAACTCCTCCCAGTGGTCTTTCTTCTGCTTCCTGACAGAGTGGAAGAAGTCCTGTCTGGCTTTTCTTGCCGCTTCCTCCACTTCGACATCTGCTCTTCCCTGTCTCCTCAACGATCTCGCTTTGTTTCGTTGTGTCGTGTACGCCTTTCTTAGTATGGTGAGGTCTACTGTCCACCACCTCTTAGCAAGCGGAGAAGGCTTGGCTCTTGGACAATACCTTTCTAGAGCTTCTTGCACTGTGGTCTGAAGGTAGCCAGCCATCTCATCAACATCATGACTCGGGAACGGTCTTGTCCTGGTCATTCGTTGAACCTCCTCCCTTATACGATCCCATTGGGCCCTCCTGAAGATGAATCTGGCCTCCTGTGTTTCCTGCGTTTCCTGCACATCCGGCATCTGGAACGACGAATGGATAGCCCTGTGGTCTGATTCATACTCCGTTGAGTGAAGCTCGCACTTGATCCGATCTTCGAAGAGTCTCGGCGTCGCTAGAGCCAGGTTGATTGCGCTTTCTCGTTCGCCGCTCTCCCATGTGATGGTTCCCTTCGGGAGTAAGCTCTGGAGGTCGTTGTCTTCTATGAACTCTAGGAGCGCCTGGGCCTCGCCTTGTCTCGGCGACAGTCCTACCTCGTTTCCTCCCCAAAGTAGGTCGTGGCGGTTGAAGTCACCCACGATCAGGAGCTCCAAGGCTGGGAACAGCACCTGTTCTCTCTCAATAGAACACTGGAGTAGCTGGAGACGGCTCCTAAGGCGTTCCTCATCTAGGCTGTGTCCTACCGCTCTAGTCGTTCATTCCAGATCGATCGGGGAATGTATACCGAGGCTAGTAGGATCTGACGGTCCTGCACCTTTACTCGTGCCGCCGTAATGTCAGTACTCCCGACTTGGATCTGCACGTAGTCACTTTTCTTGTTCATCCATATGCATGATCGAACTGGGAATCTCTGTTCGAGCTGTTCCTGAGGATAGAGGGCTTCCCAAGCAGGTCCTACTCCTGTGATCTGCGTCTTGCCTTCGGCTCTGGTACAATGGGGTTCCTGGATCAGGATCGCCTGGTGCACATAGAGGTCGTCGTCGTTGTAGAGCGCGTGTTGGGCCATCGGCCTCTTCCCCATGTTCGTCTGGAGGATGCTGAACGCGCTACTCGTAGCTATGGATAGTAAGGACCCTCTGCGCTTGCTGCCTATACTTCGGACACGTGCGATCGAAGGCCCTGTGCGGTCCGCTGCAGTTGGCACACTTGACCTCCGGCGAGTCACACCTCTCGTGACCTTCTTTTGCGCAGTTCGCGCACTTGGCGTCGTGTCGGCAGTTCCTCTTGGTGTGTCCGTAGCCCTAGCATCTGAAGCATATCACCGGCCCTCTCCTGTCCTCGAACGGTGACACTTCCACCGTCATTCCTGTGCACGTGACCTCTTTGCCTATGAGTCGGGCCATCAGTAGCTTCTCGGCCTGTTCCTTGGAGGCCACCTTGATGACCGCGGAAGCGAACTGGGCCCCTGGCTTCGGCCTGCCAAGCCACTTCATCTGCTTCACTTCGACGTCGTTGTCTTCGCCGAACTCCCGGCATGCCTCTTCCGTGATCATGCCCGTGACAGGGTCACTTACTGAGTCCTTGTCGACCCAGTCGGCCTTGACGGCATACCACTTCGCTCCTATCAGCCTTGCACCCTTGAAGTGCGTGTGGATCCACGCCGCGGCGTTCTGGCGGAAAGGGCCTTCCGCCTCCTTAGAGACGCGGAAGCGTATCACCCGCACCTCTTTGTTCGTGTGCCAGAGCCTGAAGTCTTGTACGTCGGGGGTCTTCAGCTCCTGGATGCTGTTCAGCGCTCTTGCTAGCCGTGCCTTCATCTTCCTCGCGTCGTTGTCTTGTTCTGCGATCTCGCTGTCCAGGTCTTTCATGTCAAGAACGAGTGTCACACCTTGTGCGCTATGCTCGCTCGTCACTGATTTCATTGCACTCTTCAGTGACGTGTTCAGGGACATCGGAGGAGACGTCCTTGGAGAACCATGCCTTGGTGAGCTCGACCGCGACGACGTGAGGTCAAAGGAAACTCGAACCCCAATAGGACTTGCAGTGATGCAGTGTGAAACTTGAATTGCACATACACACCCACCACACCCCCACGCCCCTCACACATGCAATTCCCATGCACAAGTGTGAACCTTCATCATATAGAACATATCTGTCACACTAGAGTCATCATATCTGGTATTGTGCTGCTGCTGCCCTGCGTAGGCTGAGTCCGAACGGCATTCCTCGGCTGTCGAGATTGCGACGATGGCAGGCTTTGTCCCCGTGGAGATCCGCATGATTCAGGCGCGTGAACATGAACATGAACATGATTCTCTCCGCAGACGCTCAAGGCCTCTTCACCTGCAGCGCGTGCACTTCCGACATCATCAACCGCAGCTGACGTACTTCAGACCTCATCGATTGCAGTGCGCTTCACACACCGAGTCGATACTGACGAGGAGGACTTGCGAATCAACGCAGATTCATTGCTATGTTCTTTACCTCCATCTTCACCTTACTTACATGTTGGACCGCACGATCGTTGTCGAGCGAACACGGGGGCTACTTGGCGCCTCTCGAGGGCATAGATATCCGCAACAAGTATCCCAATGAGTACTTGGTCACGTTTTACGAGAACTATACTCTAGAACAGCACTTCTACACCATCGGCCAGAACCTGTTAAGCTCGCCTGAGTTTCGCAGGTATACCTTCGGTTATCAAGCTATGGTGACTCGTCAAAAGTATCGGAATTCTTCCGCGATTGATCGTCGCAACGCGTCAAACCAGAACACCCTCCATCAATTGAACTACCATTATGGCGCCTCAAACTCGTGCTCTTGCTGCTATCTCGCGTAACCGACGTCGCCAGACTGAGCTCTCACCAGCTACGAGAAATCAGATCGTTGGAGCGGCTGCTGCTGGTATGCCACAATATAAGATACGCGACCTTTTCAACGTACCAGCTTCCACCATCAACAGGACTATCAACAACGCCTCCAACAATCCACAAGGTGTCTCAAAACCTCGCTCAGGCCGTCCACAGCGTTGTACAGAGCGCACAAAGCGTGCTATCCTTCGTTACGCACGTAACAATCCATTCAAAACCTATAGCGAGCTTTTGAAGGATCTCCAGCTAGATTGCACCACTCAACTGTTTACCGGATTCTAAAGGATCAAGGCATCCAAGATTGGATTGCCAAGAAGCGACCTTTGTTGTCAGAGGCTACTGCCAAAAGAGAAGAGAATGGTGTGAATTACACAAGCATTGGACTGTTGAAGACTGGCTAAAAGTCATCTTTTCAGACGAGTGTTCTGTAGAGCGTGGAGCTGGCAAACCAGCTGTATGGGTATGGCGAATGTCTGGCCAAGCATATGACAAAGATAAGGTACAACCATTCAACAAGAGCAAGGACATACGTATCATGGTATGGGGTAGTATCTACAATGATCAAAAGACTGAGTTAATTGTTATGCGTAGGGATATGGAGTCAAAGAGGCAAGGCTACTTAGCAAACTCATACATTGATGCTCTTACTATAGGCCTGCTCCCTATGTACAAAGAAGAACTGCTGTTTCAACAGGATAATGCTAGAGTCCATACAGCCAGAAAGTCAGCAACTTTTCTGAAGAAGAGTAGCATCAATCTGTTGAAAGACTGGCCTCCATACTCACCAGATTTGAATCCAATTGAGCACCTTTGGGCTATGCTAAAGAAGAAGGTTTTTGAGCTCTTTCCTAACATGGATCGCTGGTCTAGTAGTGAGGAATGCATTCATGAGAGGATGGAGGATGCACTCATTAGTGCATGGGATCAGGTTGATAGTGAGAAGGTGTACAACTGTGTTGCTAGCATGATAGATAGGATTCAGGCTTGCCTTCATAACGATGGCTGGTACACTAAATACTAACGAAGATCACTTTTCCTGAATTGTAACGCAAATCTATGGTGTTTGAACTATTCTATACTCAGTTTGCTAGTCAATTGCTAGTGTTGTGAGTACAAAGCATATGGTAGTGCATCCGAGGGTAGGATTCAGATTCGGAGAATCCCGATACTTTTGACGAGTCACCATAGTTTTGATCTGGCTCAGTATGGCGCCGACAGCGTTGTTGATAGTGCAGTGGAACTCCGCACCAGGGGACCTTGTGATTGGTATCGACCGAAACCCTGATATCCCAGGGCACGGAGATCTCGGTGACTGATGCGGAGCTGCTCTAGACAACGAAATGAGTGAGCACATCGTCAGCAGTCGTGGAGAAGACTGCAGCGAAGTTATCATACACGTAGCTGGAGGTAGACAAACTGTGTCCCGAGAGTGCGGACCGCAGCAAGGTCGACGATGCTTGATCGGTAGTCAGCGGCAGTTACTGTCAGGTGGCATTCGTCGATCACGGTTCGATCGAGTTTTTGCCAGGCGAGTAGGCTTGGTACGTATCTTATGAAGTGTGTTGTGGCCGCGGCCTCAACGCTAACGATCATGAGCGATGCTTCTCAACTTTCTCTTGGTAGCCATTCATGGTAACCGATGTTCAGTTACCGTATCCGCCGAAGCAGGTCTGCCCGAAGGGATACGAGCGGTACGATAAGAATAATGATCCTAGCATCAGGTAGCGTACACGGCAACATGAAGGAAAGGCTCTTTCCGGCGCTAGTTGGCAAGATTGCCACTACCTACTCCGTCCACGACAAGATGGTGGTGAGGGTCTGTTCCTGCTCCCTCGATTTCCACAAACTCTAGCGATACGTAATGGAAGCAAGGAACGTGCCCGAGACTCTAAGAAACGACACAGGAGCGTAAGCTTGGCACCCTTTCTTGCGGCCGCAAAAGTGAGGGAGGCATACTGGCATCGGCCACTGTTTCGGGTGTCTTTCGTTTGTTTCGGAGCCTGACTGCCCTGGTAACGTAGTTCCCCGCGTGATGCCCGATCCCGCGTAATGCCCACTTCTGCGCATCACGAACAGCCAAACTCATTCTACTCCACAATGGACCTCAACACTCGTATAGCTTGCGCGTTAGATGATTTGGAGTCGCAAGAGCGTGTGAACTATGCTGCAAGCGCGCGAAAGTGGAACATCGACCGCAGAACGCTAGCAAGGCGCCATAAAGGCGAGACAGACACAATTCAACAAGCCAACTCCAATGTCCGCCAGAAGCTCACAAACGCACAAGAAGAGGTGCTTGTTGCGCATCTGAATAGACTTACGGACCGTGGCCTTCCACCAACACCGCAAATGCTTAAGAATATCGCTGAGGAGGTCACGAAAACTAAGCTTGGAAAGAACTGGGTCACGCGCTTCTACCAGCGACACCGCGATCGCCTTACCAGCGTGTACCTACGGGTGATCGATCACAAGCGCAAGGTAGCAGATAACTCGCACTACTTCCAAGACTTCTTTGACCTAGTCAGTTTTCTCCCACCTGCGTTATAGTAGCGTGCAGCCTGCTTCTAGTATGCGCGTCTAACGCTCTTGACCTAGCTTCACAAAAAGATGGAGCAGTATAACGTCACGCCATCAAACACGTACAACTTTGACGAGAAAGGCTTCTTGATAGGCCTCTCTAGGTCTACGAAAAGAATTGTCTCACACGAGCACAGTTCTTTAGTCCCGCTCGGGTTGAGCGAGCTCGCCAGCAAGCAGCCAACGAAGCGGAGGCGGAGCGCCAACGCAAGCAAGCTATACAAGATCGCAAGCTTGAAGCAGCTAGAGCACGAGCAGACAAAGTGCGTGAGAAGGAGGAAAGGAAGGCTGCGCGTGTTGTAGCGCGCGAGGCAGCAAAAGTAGAGCTGGATCGTAAAAAGGCTGAACGAGCGGCAAAGAAAGCAGCGCAACAAGCTGGCAAGCATGCGCAAACTACTAAGCAGCCTCAGGCTACTAGTACAGAGGAAGAAGAAGTGATAGTGGTAAGAGCAGCGAAAGTCGGCGCTGCTAAGCCTAAGAAGAGGGGTCTTGAAGAGGAGGAGGTAGAGGTACCCCAGAAGAGGCTTCACGCACAGCCTTCCACACAACGCACTCAACAAGACACAAGCGGTTTGGATGGTGTTCTAGGTTCTTCGGCGTGTCAGCTTCAGCGTGAGACTATTCCAAGAGGGAGGAGCTCTGGTCATGCTTTGCGCCAGCGAGATACAGGCTGGGTACCAGTTTCGCAGAGGTTACGCTCCGGGCGCAGCACACAGCCGCCCTCACGATATCTTTCAGTTAATCAGTAGTTAGAACAGTTCTGTTACTATTCTTCTTGAGCTGTGTAAAATCTTAGGCTGATGCACCTAGTGGTCAAATAATTAGAGCTGTCCTTTCATGTATCGCTGAGACCCGAAAAGCGTGCATCAAGTGGGAACGTGCATCAAGTGGGGAAGTTCGTTACCTCTTAGGCACGTAGCACCGTCTGCTTCCGTGTTCCTTCGTCATTTCGCATTTGCGAGCATCGCTTCCATTTTCAAGCAATGCGTGTTTTCACGGGATCGGGAACACCTACACATTCTCCGCACCATGTTAGTCACTGATTGAAGATCACAGTCAGTCTCACGAAGATCGCAGTCATGGCACAAGTCAAGCAGTCGCCTTCCTTGACAACATCAAAACCCCAGCCCTCTGTACGCCTTCTTCGGTCGTCCGATCGGAGCATACGTACCCTTCGCAATCTGTCGGGGAAGCCCTGGTTGTGCTGTTCACTCCGGCCATGCCACCACCTGCCGGTTCGGCATCGACATCGCTAGAGGATACAGATCCATTCGGAATACTTGGTCGAACACTCAGCCAATATCACGCACGTATCCGGCACGTTCCCTATATCCCACGTGTCGGTCTGACCGACACACGTATTGCCTAGCTTCGCCGAGCTGGCGCTGTCCTTACGGTCAACTGCGGGCCTGTTGTGAAGGTCAAGGACGTTAAGCCGGAATATAGTCTAGTCGTTCTAGCGATCTTTGCCACCGCGGTCTCGGACACGATGCAAAGCATGCGCGCCGATGCAGACGAAGTGCCTTTCTCTTGCATCTGCTATAGTGCCAGAGTGGCGCCTGCATTCTCCGCTTACGAGAATGTCCTCTCTAGTCAGGCGTACACACCCTCTAACTTGCGAGAAGCGGCGAAAATTCTCTTGGGCTGACAGTAAAACAGTGAGAGCAAGGGAGTGGAGGACATCGCGTGCGAAAATTGGGTTGCGTGATGGCATTAAGTCGCGTGACACTGAAACGTGACGTATCCGCATTATACAGCCTAGCAGACCCAATCAGAAGAGATCAGGACCATGTGACTATAACAAGAAAGCTTATAGCGTCCCTCCAGCCGTACCCATCTGACTAACCCCATCAATCAACGTTGGCTTCTACGGAACATTCCACCATCCGGTTACGTGTGTACTGCCTGTACTCAAATCCTGTCGATGTTGTTGCTCAGTAGCTGTCAGATCATTGACGGAGATGGCATTTATTCTCAAGGCAAGGTCACTTATGCTCAAGGAAGGGTTATGTGCAGGTTCGACAACACATCCGGCAACACGTTCTACTGGTCCGGTTATCCTTCGGTTCTCCTGGATTGGATACATCTTGTGCCTCCCTACACAGGGGGACGGCGGTTGTTTGCCATGCAATCTCGCCCAACTAGCGTGGAAAGCTTGGAAACACCTCTCTTCTCTTTCCATTAGCAGCCTTGATCACGTGAGCAAAAGCTCTACAGCGCACTTCGGCCGGTTCCAAACGGGAAGTCTAGAACAGTTCTTCTCAAAGAGACCTTTACTGACATACTAACGTTAGAGGTTCTGCGCAATGTACGTACCGGCTCTTCTCCACAAACCAAGCATTGAGACAGCCCGACCGAAGCGCTACTACTGCATTGGCAATAGGATAAAACAGGGCTAGGCACGTTCGACGGTCCAGAACAGTCATTACAACATGATCAGCACCCTGCTAGCCAACCCCAAGGTTCTTAAGGTCAAGAAGATCCCGTTCTGACGTTTGAAGCATTGCGGTTGGTTAAGAAGTCAGGACGAGCTCTTCCTGATTTTCGTTCTTCCTTGCCAAGCCTGTCGCGCATGTTGTTTGTGGCTTCGTAACAGTAGTGCTTGAGCCAAGCCTATAGCAAACAGCTCCGCTCGGAAGCTGAAACAACATATGAAGGTGATCCACCCTGGATGCAAAGATGCGTCCGGGTGTTGCCATTCTGATCCATGGCATTATCGGTCGTGCAGAGTAATCGTCCAAGAGAGTCTTCGGCAAAGCGAGTGTTTATAAGGAGTTGTTGCAGGGGAGACCGTTAGGAAAGCTCAATCTTCGTCTCTCCTACGAAGGTCCAGATCGTGATCTCATTGCAGACGGCTGCCCATTTTGACGGCCTCGAGGTCTCCTGGAGCTAATTGAAGGTCCACATCACCGCAACTTTCCGTGGCTGTATCGTCTCCTGTTCCGGCACGTTCGGCATCAGAGACGACTTGCTGCATCTTCTCAACAGTCGTCTGCACTTCGGGTGGCAGCGGGGCACTACGAGCCTCCATGGCTGAATTGACCGCTTTCAAGACGTATACGATCACTGGAAACGTCTTTGACATTTCGAAGAGCATCTCGATGCTGAGACAGAAGAAGAAACGTGACTCCGAGACCTGGAGGTGCGGTAAGGTGGCAAATGCCACATAAAGCAAGGTGGCTTCCATGTAGAGGCTTCGCGGACTCCCGTACTGTGTGCGATAATGGTAAATGATTCGCTCCAACTGTTGGACAGAGGCGGTGGTGAGCTGGTCCGGATATGTATCGGGAGGATCTAGCAGATCCTCAGATGCCTCGATAGTGACGTTGGTGAATGGTCTATAGAGCTCAACGACCATTGTATGGAAATAGATGCTCACAGGATATCAGCGAGTTTGGTACCTTGCAGGTCGATCTTTACACTTACTGCATCATCAGCACGTGCGGAAGTGCGCTAGGGGTTCGTGTAAGAGGATACGATAGGCTATCAGCCCACTCAAACAGCCGTTCACGGAGTGAGCTGGCTTGGTCCTTGACTTGTTCAGGGGACGCGGCATGCTGAGCGTGGTACAAAGTTGCCATATCAGCTCCGATGATCCACAACTCGCACATCGCCTTGAACACGGCCCCTTGGTGAAGAGGCATGGGAAGTCGACTGAAAGGGTACGGATCCCAACATATGCTTTCCTCGGCATCCGGATCGTAGGGAATAGGTACCGGAGGAGGGGTTCTCAGTTCCGTTTCTTCGTGCATGTAAAAGAAAGCACGTCTGACAAAGTTAGACGACAAACGTGAGAGTCGCGAATCAAGATCGACAACTTACGCATTCTGGCAGTAAGCTCCCCATGCCACTACCGCCCGGGCTCTCCTAAGTCTGGGATTTCGAACGTCGTACATCTGATCCGCTGTCTGTTTGCGGAAGAGACCAAGATGCTTGGCTGATCTGGTGCCTGAAGACTGAAACGACGTTCCGAGCTTGGATTTGCCCAGAAGGTGCGCAACATTAGACATCACATACGCTACCGACACATCGGTCAAAGAACTGAGTACGCCTGCGCGCTCGCTTTGACCCCACATGGTCTTTGCGCTATCAAAAACCACCGACCCAAATCTGATGTGGCAGGGTTGAGGGTGCTGTAACTAAGCTGGGATATGTCAGCAAGACTTCAGGTCAATGGTTGAGGGTGGACAGCATACACAGGCCATTGCACAAATTGCAGCCACCAATATGCGTGAGCAGAAATCTTGTCTGTTTGTTACCAAGTCATCCACGAAAAGATCCTCATCGAAGACCCTGCAACCGGGATGTGCCCAGGAGAGATACATAGAGACTATGCTCCTGAAGGTGTGATCGTCGATAGAAGCATCTGTCCAGTCTGCTGCTCTTGCGTTGTCGAGGCGTTGGTCGCATAGAGTCTGTCGTGAGCGATCTTCCCTGAAGTCTGGAGCGTTCGTGGTAAAGCTCAATGAGAAGAACGGACTTGTAGGGGAGGATATATCTCGCGCCGATGCTGAGGAATTTGTGGAGCTCATGCTTGCATAATCCGCCGAGTGCTGGCGATACCTGGCTTGGTTGTCAGCAATTGCACACCTGAACAGCATTGATGTCAATTCGGACAAGTTTTCGCGATGCGGTTGTTGACTCTGCGACTTCATCCGGGCGCTTCGTGGGGACTGGTGAAACTCGACCGGAGGACTCCTGTACAAACTGGCCGGTATCTCAAAGGGTGCCAGAACAGGATATGCATTGGGGTGGCGAAGGGCACTCTCCTCCCAGGAGCTGAGCCGTTGCTGTTGCTGTTGCTGTTGCATGTTCCGGTGTGAATCGATATCCACCATGCGAGCCTGGGTCAGCATATCGCTCCCCTTGATGTCAGTTAGAAGGGATGAAAGGTCCTCGTTTGTCCTGATCCTCCTGAAGATCTCTGCAGCCTCTGACTCTGGTCTTTGCTTGATCATCCTGAAAAGCTCTTTCACGTCGCCACTCGCTTTTGGAGATGCTCGTACTTTCTTTTCAGAGCTACAATGGGAGGTGCATCCGGATCTGCGTCGAAGTGGCACTCTTGCTGAAGGCCTCGTGTGATGCATGACTGGCAAGCGGGTCTACGAGATCAGCATCCTTCACCATCAGGACGAGATATCCTTTTGTTACCTTTGGCCATCGCACTGTCGGAAGTTAGCAGTGTGACACATATCTCTGAGCGGTTCCCAAGAAGGCGGGAGAAGGATTGCTTACCTTGACCTTCCTTTTACGGCATTCGCTGCAAGCGACCGTCGTTTGGTGACGCTTTTTGGCGGCTGTGAACTCGAGGAGCTGGGCGGGCTATCCTTGTCATTGCTACAGTTGCTAGCTGATGGTTGTGTTTTGGGGTTGGATGCAGCGCCCATCTCGAACATCCCTGTCGGGGTACAGGCGCGTCGAGGAGGTACTCACGTCGGTCAGCTGACCTGCTCCGCCGGCAATATACTCGTCCACGTAGCGAAAGCTAAAGGACCTGCTCCGCCGTCCAGAAGGTGTTCTTGTGAGCCAATATTCGGAAATCATGCGCTATCGCACGATCGAAGAAGCAGACGATTACGGACGAGTGCAAGAGAGACGAATGTGTCGAAGGGATATCGCTATAGAGCGTTTTCTGTCGGGAGACCACTGTCGCCTCTTCCTACACCTCTGGGCCGCGTCTTAGATGGCAAAGCTGCTGTGGTTCGAAGGGACTGGTAAGTTTGAGAAGGCTCAAGCCCAGTGGCAACGTCATCCTTGTACAGCCAGATCTGCGACTGCTAATTAGCCCCACTCCGTCGCTGACTATTGCCAGTCCACTCAGCCAAAACCCGGGGATATCTATAGGTAAGATGTGATGCAGCCACATTTGTGTGTACACGTGTTTATCGGACTATTTGTATAGCGAGATCAGTATTGGGGTACGCTCAGCATGCCTAGAGTCCGGATCAGGAGAGCGGTCACAGACAGGATTCTAGCTAACTACAACCTGTTGAACAGCAAGAGCGTACACTGGTTTCCGGGGAGCCATATACCGTGTCCGTGCACTCAATGCGCGCATTCAGTCAATGCGCGCGAATCACCAAAACAGTCACTACAAAAAATGAAGCCACAGAGCCACACACAATAGCTATTATTGTAAGATTTTTTTGGTGGAGTACTCTACAGGCCTATGCGACAAACTTGTACTATCTATACTTGCGCGGAAGCTTGATGTTGCGGCCGCGTGTGGATCTTTAGGCGGAGGAGACGGGGAGCGCTCGGCGGCAGAAGCACCACCTACATCACCTACAGCACCACGTTTCTGCTTCTTTCTTGGTGCTGCTTTCTGTGAGGCCTTGCGCTTACTACTCGAGGCTTGTTTTGTAGCTTTTTGAGCGTCGCGAGCTTGCTTTTGACGCTCTCTCTGCCTTGCGTTTGGCGACTTCCTTGGCCTTCACAGCAGCCTGCCGGTCATGCTCTTCCTTCTCCTTCTTCCGCTTTCCACGCTTTTCCTTAGCAAGCTTGTCATTGTATAGCTTATGAGCCTTGGCTAACTCCTTCATGTTAGCCTTCTTTTTCTCTTCAGCTTCTCGCTCTTCCCTTGCAAGCCTCATGCGCACCTTGGCTTCTCGGAACGATCGAGGAGTCCACATCATGGAAGGACCCCAGTACTCATAGTGTTGCAACAAAGCCAGAGACTTGCCCTGCTTCTCTCGCTGCTTCTTGACAGTGAGAGCGTCAAGGAGACCCTCGTTTTCAGCCCTCAGAAGGCTGTTTTGTGTAGCCATGTGGTGGATCGATTGCCGAACAATAGATGCGTCCTTCTCCGAGGCGCCAGCCATCGCTCGTTTGGCCACAGTGTCCGGTTTTATCCAGGTATCTCCGCCATACACAGGAGCTTCAGATGAGGCGTCACTGGCCGCGTCGGAGTCCTCGTCATGGAAACGGTGCAGTATAACATTGGGGTTGAAGGGGTGTACGCCTGTCGATTTGAAGGAGCTGAAAATGTTCTTCGCGGTGAAGCTGGCCACCCAGGCGTCCCAGAACAGTGAGAAGAAGTCAGCTTTAGTCACAGGCACTAAGCCATGGTGCTTGTGAAGGCGTGTTGCCAGCTTCTTTGAGTATGCTGTGCTGAGAGGCTTGAACATCACCACATCGAGCGGCTGCAACGTGTGGGTGCTGTGAGGCGGATAGACACTTAACAGTATCTTATGCCTGTGGCAATACTCCAAAAACTCTTCCGTTAGGTGACTCCCATGGCCATCTACAAGCAACAGGCGATACTTTCTCCGTGCTTTGGCCTTTGTGAAGCGATCAAAGACCTGCTGCAGCCATGCCAGGCCCAAGCCGTCGTTGCTCCAGCCACTGCCTGATACTTCGAAGAAGGCCATATGCTTGCCTACCTTCACATCCTCCACCCAGCTTGATTGTATGTTCTTGGAGTCAGCCGCATATATAAGAGCTGGCGGCAACGCTGTACCATCGGCGCAAACACACGCCAACAAGCTTATCCACTCTCTGTTGCCATCCTGGAGCATCTGCTGATACTGCTTCTTCTTGTACAGCCGCTCGCGGAAGATCCTCTTCTGACTACCAACAGCTCCAATCATGAAGCCCTTCTCATCCATATTGTATGTATGCGCAGGCCTTACTTCGTAGTAGTCAATTTTGCTGCCTAGCTGTTCAAAGTACACCTTGTACTTATCACCAGAATCAGCGGCGTGGCGTGTGCGATCCATAGAAGTGCTCCATTGTGACGTGAGCTCATCGGCGTGACGGTTGAGGAAGCGCGAGACCCAGCTCTCGGAGACAGGGTGTCCAGCGATATTAGACGCGTAAATCTGCACCATTTCCTTTGTAGGAGGAAGCTTACACTCTGTTAATTCCTCTATAGACTCCACAAGCTCTGCCTCCTGTTGTGGTGACAAGTTGCGACGTGCTAAACCTCCTTCTTCTCGCGAGCGCGTTTCCCCTCGGTGTTTGCGCGTCAAAGTCGAGCGTACAACACCATGCTTGTCAGCTATTTTCTGCCATGGGATATCCTCATCAGAGGGTACTGCATCACATTCTGCAAGCGCTTCTTTCATATCGGTCATCTTGTTGTGCTAAGTTGGGATGAAAATGGGTGGTTAAACGCGTCTCGGCGCATTGACTGAATGCGCGCATTGAGTGCACGGACACGGTACCCCGGACACGGCGCGGAGCTAATGCTGTCACATGAACCGGAAACCTCCACGAGCCTTGTAAGACCAACGTCTTGCGCAGGTCCTTTATCCCACACCAAGCCAGTAGTAGAGAGTCAAGCGTACATAATCTCCCTAGCTTCCTTTCAAGGTCCCGCGTCGTCGTTCCCGCACTGGACTTTTGCATGCAACCGGTGGCACTATGCCTGTTCCTTTCTTGCAACAACATAGCGCACCTCCAAACTGCCAGCGGATCTGACAGACATACAGCTCAAACATGCCGTGCTTCGATTGCTTGGCCGTAGCACCATTTGATTACACGCAATCAACGACTTCCACCTTCCTGGACTGTGTTTTCCTCTTCACCTCCCTCATTTGCTAAGACCTAGGCTCTCTCCACACCCCGCTGACTCGACGGCGCGGAAGCGCAACGTCAACCCTCCGCATCGTTTGTACCAACCGATCCGATTGCGCTCGCTTTACTTGCAAAATGAGTGATTTTACTGCGAGCTCTGTAAGGCTTTTCGATATGCCGCTGCAGCCGCCGTTCAGACAACTGACAAGGAGCCTCACGCAGCGATCGCAGCGATCCGAGCAGCAAAGGCCAACCTTGCCCGCACCCGTCACAATCAACGCCGTTGTCGTGCCCGGCGGAGGGCATACCTACAAAAACTTGAATCGAAATATCGCGCCTGCGAAGCCATAGGCGCCGAGGCTTCTGCCGAGATACAAGCCGCTGCCAGGAAAGTGGTTGAGGAAAACAAACGCCTCAGACAGCTACTCAAGGCGCGAGGCACCAGTGACGCTTTTATCGATAACAGTATGGCCGCAGACCTCATCGACGATGATGCGCTTGAAACCCCAAAACATTCCACTGCTACGTCCAACTTGGATCAGATGCTTCAGATGCGGAAACCTTGCAGACCAGGCAGTACGTGCGGCAGCAACACCAACGACACCACTTCGACAGGTGAATCGTCCCAACGGCGAAGCTGTGTGCTTGCCATCCCTGTGCCATCGCAACACCAACCATTGTTTCGACAACCACAACTGCAACGATTACCAGCGCACCCGCGGTCGCAGGCGCAGCACGTGCTGATGCCTGTAACTGCTCCCTTGATAGAACCGTCCCGACAACCCAGCATGAGCGAGCCCGAGCTGCAAAATCCCTCCATGCAGCCTCTCAGCAGCATTCCTACACGGACCACTGCGCACTTGCCCGTCGCCATACCGTCCCAGTCACAGTACGACCTTTATGCGCAGATGCAGCACAGACACTTAGCATGTCCCAAACAGTTCGATGGCATGCTCGCTCATTGGCACGACTGGATAAGTCTACAGCACTACCATACCCAGTATGACCAACACTCAATATCCTCCATGCACCCGAGTCTTGCTGCACAGCCGTCGCACCAATCTCAGCAGAGCTTTGGTTGCGACAACCTGGGACTTGGTCCCTCTTCGTACCAGACCGCAGTGAGCTACGCTCCCAGTAAGAACACTGATGCTGGTTAGGAACCTGAAGCCGCTCTGGGTTGTGATAACGATGAGAACAATGACACGGTCGGCACCAACATTGTCTTCGATGTCATGAGCTGGGATGTTGCATAGAAGGGTTCAGCGTGATCGTGATTGGGGCTTAGCGTAGGGTTAGGGATTTAATACTACAGACTATTTAGGCCTCCTGTTACCGTACACTTTACTGTTCGCCATAGGGAAAGTAGTCTTTCCAATGGCTCAATGCAGCGGCACCACGCGAACCCCTCCCTCTCACACGGACGTTTCCTGGATTTATCCTAGAGAGAACCTAGCAGAAAACTGAGCAAGTGCCTCGGCCATGCCGACTCAATAAGCCTCTCTCCTACTAGTTGGAAACATTCGTCCCGCGCATAGATGCAAAACCAGACCACGGTCCACTAAAATCAGTTCCGCGCGTGTTCAGGCAGCGTAAATCGTTGACCAGACTGCATGCCGGTACGATGAAATCCAGAAGGTGACGCCTGGGAGGCGGCCGTCGACCCTCCGGAAGCCGAACAGCGTCCGATGTCAGGAACGTTCAAACAAGTCGCTGTTCCATGTTACGAAGCCTATGCCCAGCCTACTCACCAAAAACCGCAGCCAAACTCGAGCCTGGTGGTCCCGCAGACAAGAGATTCGGTTTTGTGGCGGAGGGCCATTCTCTAGAAGTTCAAAAAGAGCGGCTGATCCTGCACCATCCGACCGAGTTAAGGGGCTGTCGAGAGAAACCCAATTCCCGCAACCAACGACCGAGATGTCCAGATTACACTAAGCTCCTCCAGGAAGAGCGTCCATGCCACGGCTGATTCGCAAGAGGCTTCGTAGCCCCCTTGCCATGCCTAACACATGATCTCTGCCTTATTCTTAGTAGGAACATCACTGTTTTCTCTCTTCGGCCTAGCGAGAGACTGCACTTTAGCTTACTTCCTGCAATCAAAGATGGCAACATGACTGATTCGAGAAATGGGAAATGAGAAGGAAGCGGGAAGAACTCTTCTCCTAGTCCGATGTGGGCTCAACCTATATTAGATCCCTCGACGCGACTACGACCTCCGGAGTCATTGCAGGTAGACAACACCGCTGGGACTCGCCCCATCCATCTGCCTCTACATCCATACCGACTCCTAGATTCGGCTTCTCGGCGGTGATACCGCGCTTTCCTATCAGCAGGCGAATTGTATCGCAAAAGCGTAAGAGACGAACTCCAGGTTTTAATTTCCCGCGTGTTAGTTATCTGGGACGACCACAGGGTACACAATTCGCAGGAAAGGCATAAGAACCTTGCGCGAGTCGTTCCGGATCTTGTCCAAACGGCACGGCCAGTCATCGAGAAAGCTCAGTCGGTTGACTGACTGACTGTTGATAACACAGGTCCTTCACCAACAGAGGAATCGTGAGCCTCAAGCTTCCATTTGCGGATACCTCGTGTCGTAAAGCATGGTTCAGTTACCTCTATTATTGAGCATCGTCTTTTACTCCCTGTATTTCATACCCTTGGCTCTCTGGCTTCCTTTGATATGACGCTGTCACGGGCGTGATCTATTGACATCCAGGTCCAGCACGTGATAGCCGACTCTGGCTCCATCCTGATCGCATCCATCAAGCTTTTCGTAGCTCTTTGAGCTACGTCCTTGTCAGTACAGTTACCCTGTATGCTTCAGATAGCCTGTCCGTATCTATAGTACCAGTGTCTGTTGAGCAACTACGCCTACCGCCAGACCTGCGCCGTGATGGGCGCACAATCAGATCGTTGTCGCAAGATCAGATCCGTCAACGCAACTTCAAGATTTCCAAACTCCGAACTATCAACGATGTGTATCTAATCATCAGATACCATAGATGATTAGAAATATCTTCACTGCTATTCGCTGGCATAGGGTGTGTATGATATAGTAGCCGCCTTCGTGCTAATTTCCGCATACACCTCCGGACTCTTATAAAACAGCAATGGTTTCTCTGCTTTCTTGTTTAGCACCATATCCACGCTGTATAGGTCTCAGGTCTTCTCTTCGTACCTCTCTTGCTCGATTGCTCCTTCGTTCTTACATATAAGCCATGCAAAAACTCTCGACTCTAACATATCTCTTCCACCCATCAATCGCTACCTATCTCACCACTCCGCAAACCTTTAATCACAATGGCAGTCTCACTCCCTCACGCTGAGGAGCACAACCTCAGCACCAGAGCTAGTGCCACAGCCTTCGACGCTACCCGCACAAAGAACACCACATCTCTCACAACGAACTCATCCGCAACATCATCATTGGCTTCGCAGACGGCCTCACAGTCCCATTCGCCCTAACAACTGGCCTCTCTTCGTAAGCCCCTACACCTTCTCTCCATCATATCTCTCACCGCCCTGACTCACGGCCGTCCATACAGCCTCGGCTCCTCCCACCTCGTCATCCTCGGTGGCCTGGCGGAACTCGTCTCCGGCGCGATTTCCATGGGCCTCGGCGCCTACTTGGCCGCAAGCACAGAGCGTAAGCATTACAGCGTTGAAGAGAAGCGCGAGCGGGCGGAAGTAGCGGAGAAGCCACAAGTCGAGGAGGAGGAGATCTACGAGATCATGAGGGGTATGGGCTGGATAGGAGCTGTGTGCGGCTGGTGGCGGAGGGGCTGATGGCGAACGTGGACATGTGGGTTAAGGTACGGGTGGTTGACGAGTGACCGGAGGTGGGAGGGATGAGCTGACCTGGAGAGTTCATGATGGACTTCGAGCTTAGGTTGGACAAGCCGCGCGCGAACGGAGATTTGATCGAGGCGTTGTCTATGGGAATTTCGTATCTTATTGGTGAGTATCGTGTCTCCGCTCAACGGTCGGCGCCATGGTATTATGTGTGTTGAAGAGGAAAAGGCGGTGACGCGTTGTCGCAAAGCGCGTAAAGTGGTTGCGAAACTTCTGTCTTGGCACAGTAGCGTGTTGGGATAGCTCATACGGGCGACAAGCCTGCGCATAGCTTAATGAAGTGATCAGTATGCGACCGTGACCGTGCCCGATATAATGCCGAGACGGTTTAGAGCTGGACCCTGTGGATCGCAAGAAACAACCTTGGGGTCACTCTTGCCATCTCTTCTACACCACCACCTGCATCGTCGTCCACGATACGCGATACACCTATGCTCGCTTGGTTAGCACTACCGCCGTTCTTGTCTGTCAGCGCCATGGCTGCATAGAGCGATAGTCTTTCCCATCTTTGCGATGACTACCTGATGGGTCCTTGACATCATGGAGATGGCCAGTAGCATTCGAGCTTTTGAGCTCCGCAAGTAAGTAAGCAAGCCTGAGCTCGGCTTAGCAGCTATACGTGCTGAGCTGACGCGATCATGTGTAGATACTACAATCCGCGGACGTTGCCTCCGATTGAAGGTGCCGGAAACGCGAAGCCACCCTCCGATCTCTCGACGAGATCGCCGAGACCAACTCCATCGCATGATGCTCTTGCAGCATTCACACAAGTAGTGAGCGCGCGGCTGAGTACGGATGGCGTGTAGCCGGCCGACAAGCGTTCATGCACTGACGCACGCGCCCAGGGGTTTCGGGAGCCTTCGTGGCTTTGACAGATGGGACTGCTCAACACTTTATCGCTGGAAGCACGGACGATTTCCAAAACGGTTTCAGTGGAGAGGGCAATGTTTCTGCTACAGCGTGGTTTAAAGAGTCCAATGCTGTTAAAGGATGGCTTTCGCTGACGCTACGGAGTCTGGAAAGATCTCTTGGACCAGCTATGCAGCGCTGTTTCTGCATTCCCGATATGACCACGGACGAGTACACCAAGGCGCTGTCGTCCGTTACCGAACCGCCATCTCTCCGATTCTACGCGGCTGCACCCATAGTGACAAAACTCGACATATGCATCGGCGTCCTTTTTGTCGTGCATGACAGCGCTCGACAGGACCTCTCAGAACAAGAGATGGTATTTCTGCAAGGTATGGCGAAGCGATGCATGGGACAGCTGGAGATGACACGGGAGGTTGAGGCCCAGCGTCGCGGATTGATGATGTCCGGGGGATCGATTCTTTCATTCAGCACCGAGAAGGCGTGACTCCCAACACACCCGAAAAGAGCTCATCGAGCCAAGGGACGAGAGATAGCACGAAGTTTACTCCGGGCGAAACTCCGCAATCAAAACTCTCACATGGATCGACAAACATACCGCAGGACAGCTGGCAGGCGCACAAGGACTCGAAAGGGAACCCCGAGCAACTGTCCCAGTCCGCACAGCAGGCAAAGAAAGGTCGCAACAATGATACTATACACGGTGAAACCACCTATCGAAAGACTTTCAAACGCGCGGCAGCATGTTTGCGGACGTCATTGGAGGTGGATGGGGTTATGTTCGTTAATGGTTTCATCGGGTGGCACGGTGGGATGCTGCCTGTCGGTGAACCTGAGCTGGAACTCGAGCGCGAGATGATGCAAACTGCGAAAGCGAAGCGAACGAACGATATCACAATGAATAGCGAGACACCGAACGAAGCGACCCGTGTATTTACCAGTGCAGATTACAGAAAAGACATCTACAGGGCCAGAAGAGCAGAGATATTAGGATACTCGATTCAGTATGGACGATCAATGCCTCCAACCAGACAGTTGACCGAGAGCACCAAGGGCTTGGTCCATATGGACGAAGGGTTCCTTCAACATTTCCTGGAGCGTCACCCCGAGGGAGGGACATGGTATTTTGATGAAGCAAGAAAACCGTTCCGCTTTGATGACGATGCTCTTGTCTCGGGTGAAGACCAATTTGGAGACGCTGACCGTATCGCTTTGTCTTTCCCGAGCGCACGCCAAGTCATTTTCTCGCCTTTGACTGATCCAGTATCACTCAAAAATCTGGCAGGGTGCTTTGCATGGACTTCCGAGGTACTGCCGGTCTTCACTGACGGAACCGTTCTCTGTTCGTACAAAGCTTTCCTCCATACTGTGGTGGCAGAGATCTCTCGGCTTGACACCGTCGCTGCCGTCAAGCAGCAAGCGTCGTTCGTCTCGTCCGTCAGTCATGAGCTTCGATCTCCCTTGCACGGCATCCTTGGTGCCGCTGAGTTACTTGCTGAAACCGACCTTGACGACTTTCAAAAAGGACTGGCGGATACGATACAAGCCTGTGGTTCCACTCTCCAAGACACACTCAGCAACGTGCTTTCATACGCAAAGATCAACGACTTCGAGCAGAAACGGAACAGACCTGAACAGAATCGACCGCGAGATTCCCCGTGGGCTTTAGAGAACAAGGCCCAGGGAGCTGTACGGCAAAGCGGACCCTCTGCTGGCCTCTTCGTGTCTACGGATGTTGCTCTCCTCTGCGAAGACATTGTGCAGGTCTTGGAAAGTGGCCGTTCGTACAACGCTTCTAGCTCTGACACTGCTCCGACTGTGACGCTGAACATAGGCTATCATGAGTCATGGATCTTCATGACCGAGCCAGGTGCCCTCCGCCGGATCATGATGAACATCATCGGTAACGCTATGAAGTATTCGCCAGAAGGTATCGTGGTCGTCTCGTTGGATGCTTGGGATGCTGAGAAGCTCGAGTCACACGATGAAGCCCAGCCGCGGTGGAGGAGCGATGAAGACGGAACTGAGAAGAAGCTTGTAGTTTTTACTGTGAAGGATACCGGCAAGGGCATGTCCAAGGACTTCCTCGAGAATCAGCTTTTCTTGCCTTTCCATCAAGAAGACGCTGTGAAGTCTGAAGGCGTGGGCCTTGGTATGTCCATTGTCAAGAGTTTGGCCAACCTGTTGGCTGGGAAGATCGAGGTAACAAGTCAACTTGGGAAAGGGTCGGAGTTCAAGATCAGCATACCCATGGCAGCCGGCAAGATCACGCAACACGTGCCTGGTGCTCCGACCATTGAGCAGAACCTCGCGGTCCTTCGGAGTCGAAACTTAGTCGTAGCCATCCATGGCCTCGAGCATGCAACCGCACAATCCCTTCGAGCCTATCTTGTCAATTGGTTCAACTGTGCGGTAGTTGCCCTAGGGGACAAAGGGCCGGACCCGGACACCATCCTTGCAGACGGAACCGACAACGACAAGTTCGAAGAGCTCCAGACCCAGCTGAAAGCATACAACCAGCGTTTGGCTGTGCTTACCGTATCTACCGGCCCGCCAAAACCGGCGAGCTCGATATATTTTGCCGAGAAGCATATATGGGAAAGGATCTCGCGCCCTCTCGGTCCGCACAAACTTGCGAAAGCTCTAATGAGATGTCTCGAGCGACTACAGGACCTGAATCAGTCGCAGATGAAGACCAATGTCGAGGAACAGCAACAAGAAGCGCTATCAACCAAGAGCTCACACTGTAGGGTGGCAGTCGCCACCTCCCACTCCGCAACCGCAGTCGGCCTATCCCGTGAGCACAGCACGAAATCACGTAAGCGGCAGTCTAACGGCGCCGCCACGCCTGTTGTTAAGAACGGTCCCAGCATACTTCTCGTCGAGGACAACAGGATCAATCTCAAGCTGTTGGAGACCTTCATTGCCAAGAGGGGATACACGAACGTCGAGTCGGCAGCAGATGGCATGCAGGCTGTTCAAGCGGCTGAGAGACGCGCTGAGGGGTTTGACATCATCATCACCGGTGAGCAAGCATACCAGCGCACAGCGGACAGACCCACAAGAGCAAAACCAAGCGTCCCGTGCTAACGCTATATCAGATATCTCCATGCCGGTCATGGACGGCTTCGAAGCTTCCCGCAAGATACGCGAGCTGGAGCGCACACGTCATGTCAGCTCCACCCCATCATCAACGTCACACAAACCCGCACTGCTGGTGGCCCTCACAGGACTGGCGAGCGCCAATGATAAGGACGAGGCGCTGCGGAGCGGTGTGGATGTGTTCGTGACGAAGCCGGTGCGGCTCGAGGAGCTGGGAGAGTTGCTGGCACGGTGGGAACGAGGTGAAATATCGGGCGGAAGCGATACGGAAGCTGTGTCTAGGACAAGGGGCTCATGAAAGAAGCACGGCTTTGTGTGATGAACGCTCCAGTGCTTCTTTGAAGTAGCATCTTGGCCCGACGTTGGCTTCCGCAACGGAGTTGGCAGTGCATCTGTGCTTTGATCTCACTCAGATCACTCACATCACCGGCACCTTCGATGAGGTTAGGTCCGAGCCCCTGGGCAGATAGGGTGTGGTGTGGAGCGCCCAGTTGTTGAAAGGCAGGCGCATAGGATGTTGAACAGCGGTGGTGGACACTGAACAGATGAATTTTCACAAGCAAACGCGACTCTCTCATATTTGATCATCACTAGTGCCCACCATGAATGTTTCTATACCTAATAAACTCGCTTATAATGAAGCTAATATGCAGAATGCGATCTCTGCCCTAGAAAAAAGGAACTTAGTCCATACACGCGTGGCCAGATGGTTTTAGCGAGAAACCATGCTGATACATACGCAAAAATCGAGCATGATTTCAAGCTGCCCTATTCCACTGTTCACGACACAGTCAACAACGCAGCTAGCCGTCCACGTGGAGAATCACACAAACGACCTGGCTGTCCACAGAAGCTTACAGATCGCGACAATCGACGTATCCTACAGTATATACAAAAGAACCCTTTGCGACGTACGCGACAGTCAAATGCGAGCTCCACCTAGATGTTAGCACCAAAACTATACAGCGAACTATACAAGCAACTAAAATCGGAAAATGGATAGCAAAGTCACCTCTTTTGACCGCAAAGACTGCGCAATCGAGGTTAACTTAGACCGAAAACCACAAGCACTGGAACGCGTTTCAATGGTCAAGGGTCATCTTTTCAGACGAGTGTTCGGTTGAACGTGGGGCGGGTCACAAACGCCGATGGGTGTTTCGCAAGATTAGCGAGAGATACGACTACAACAGAGTGCAAACACGCAACAAAAGTAGGGATATACGTGTTGTGGTATGGGCTAGTATATGAAATGATCAGAAATCCGACTTGATGGTCATGCGACGAGGTATGACTGCAGCAAGGAAAGGGTATACCGCTGAATCGTACTTTGACACAATTAGCTACACGCTGGCCCAGTTTGACGAGCCACCTATGGCCTTTCAGCAAGACAATGCTCCAATCCATACGGTCAACAAGACGATGGCTTGGCTTCGCAAGATGGAGGTCGTGTTGTTGGAAAGCTGGCCTCCGTGTTCACCGGATCTGAATCCAGTTGAGCATGTGTGGGCGATCTTGAAGGAATGGCTATACCAGCTCTATCCAGACGCTGAAACTTGGTCAGGATCCGACGATTCGATTGCCGAAAGGATGGAAGATGCTTTGGTACATGCGTGGTCAACTATCGAGCCAGAAACCATCCACAACTGTGTTGTGTCGATGAAGGAGCGAGTTGAGGCTGTGATTCGCGCTGAAGGCTGGTACACCATATTCTGAACGTCGCATTACAACTCATGCACACACTCGAGATCGCAAAGTTCAAATGTCATTGTCTGTCGACGCCATAGTCTGTCGAGTTTCGACTCAATACAACATGTGTTCGCTGCGCAGCAAGGTGGCAAAGTGGCTGGTCGATTGATTGATTGATTGATTGATTGATTCTTGAAGCTATGGACCCTGAAGAGGGTAGGAGCTATTACTAATCGCTAACCGAATCGCCGCGCCAATGACAAGATACGCGTACCCATGAAGCCACAAACAACTGATAACTAAGCAACGTCTGGAAACACCTGACGTAAAGCTACCATCCGCAACAAAGGAAAGAAAATGAAGAAAGGGCAGTTGACCTGTCTGGTTAGTATGAGAGCCTCCTCCGCGGAGGCGATTCTTCGCGTCGTGGTCTTCCTAAGGGGGCCGAGCACTCGCCGGAGGCTGCTGTTTGGTTCTGCCGTTTCTTCGTGAGTTGGTGTGCCGATGGTGCTGCGTATACTGAATAAGATTTGTTAGGCTTCTCGCAGCTTTACTGCGAGGGCTGAGATGTGCCTATCTCCGGGGGCACGTAGTCGAGTCTTCTCGTGGCTCTTGCGAAGGTGATTGTCGCTTTGACTGCTTCAAGGTCCGGCATCCACCTCTTGATGTCTCCATCCACCCTTTTCCCCTTCTGCGTGAAGGTTGAGTATCCCCCAAGGGCGAAGGACAGATCTCCGTATCTATCGCCGTGCGTCTCTCTCATGCTCCTCCGTTGTTGCCTCCACCTTGGGCATACGTACAGATAGTGAGGAATTGACTCCGTCGCTCCGCATTCGCACTTGTCCGATTCCGCTGCTCCTATCTTCGAGAGATAGCTGTTCAGTCGTGATCTTCCTGTGCGTAGCTGTGACAGGATCGCAGCCTCGACTCTGCTCAGCTTGTCATATAGTAGCTTTGTATGTCTGCCCGGTAGTGCTTTGTCCAGCTTCCGCGTGTACTTGCCTGTTGTGGAGTTCTTCAATGGATCGACACTAGGCTTGAACCCTTTCTCCTTCCCTTCCACGTACACTACTGAGATCGGCCTCCTACCGCTGCCTTCTGGAGGTTGTGCATCGTCTTCGGTGGCTCTCTGAGCTAGCTCGTGGGCTTTCTCGTTTCCTTCGATGCCTTCGTGGCCTGGGATCCAGTGTAGGGACACGTTCTTCCCCTCGATGTTTTGTATGATCTCCCTAACGATGCGTTGACTACCGTTCCTCTTCTGTCGCTCTATGCTCTGAAGCGCTGCCTTACTATCCGTGAATATCCGGACCTTTGGCCATCGTAGAGTGGTTTCGGTTAGTGAGCTGGTTGCTATTCGAATGGCCTCTAGTTCAGTGAGGTGGACATTGGTTCTCGCGACCTCATCCGTAGTGCGCGACACAGCGTGCGTAGCTGACCATATACCTACGCCTGCGTGGCCCTTACGGACTGATCCATCGGTAAACACGTCGACCGTCCTCGGGTCCCGCACCTGGGCAGCCTCCTTTGCCTGCTGATGATCCAGCATGACCACCTTCGGCTTTCCCGTCCACGGGGCACAAGTGAAAGGGTCTATTGGCTCTATGTCCCTTGTCTTCAGCTCTTTGAAGATGGCCGCCTTCCTCAGAGGAGAGATGAACCTCTTGAGCGTCTTAGTCCGCCTCGCTAGCTTGTAGTGGGGGTGGGACATGTTGAGGCCATGTATGCCGATCCAGAACCGAAGCATCTGGTTGTGGAGTCGCTGACGGAGTGATCGTATACCCGCTTCTGCTTCTGCAATCGGGAGGGCTACCGTTCGGAAGCTGCTAATGATGGCTTGTGCTGCCACTCTTTGTGCCCTCAACTCGTGGTATACAAGGCTGGCGATGGCAGCTTCGGCTAAATCACGGATAACGTAGTCCGCGGGGATGTGGGTCACGCGGGGTAGTGGGTCACTACAACGCGAACCTCCAATCTTCTACCGTTACTACCAACTACCATGAGTACTTCTATACCTAGTAAACAGGCTTATACGGAAGAGGATATCCAGAAGGCCATTTCTGCTGTTAAAAACAACGAATACCCATCAGTTCGTAAGGCTGCCCTCGCATTCAAGGTCCCGAACACAACGCTACAGCATCGCATGTCTGGACGAACTTCACGCGCTATAGCGCACCAAGATGAGCAGCTCCTTTCTATACCGGAAGAAAAGACGTTAGTACGATGGATTACACGTCTTACGCGTACCGGATTCCCGCTTCGCCTGCGTTGGCTCTACAAATGGCTGAGGAGATACGACGCGGACGCGTCCAGCTTTCCAAGGCTTCCGCCCTAACTCTTCGACCAGTTGGCGAGCATTGGCTCGATCGCTTCAAGGCTCGTCATCCTGAGATCGCAGGCATCTGGACGCGTCAGATTGATAGCGCACGGTTCAGAGCGACGAGCTACGAGAACGCAAAGAAGTGGTTTGACGCGGTAACGGAGATGTGGATACAGAACCAATATGCGCCGGAGCACGTTTACAACATGGACGAGTCCGGCTTCGCAGTCGGAGCGAGTCAGTCATCAAGAGCATTGGTCAACATACGTGAGGACAGTAGTTGGAAGCAGATCATTAGCAGGCAAGAATGGATAACTGCAATCGAGTGCGTAAGCGCAGCCGGCGTGGCTGTTCCACCCTTGTTGATCTACAAGGCGAAACACACGAATACTACATGGATACCTGCACATACGCCTCCAAACTGGAGGTTCTCGACTAGCAACAGCGGCTGGACGTCCGATAGCTACGGTTACGAGTAGCTGACTACCGTGTTCGAGCCTTTGATACGGCCAGAGGACCCTATAACTCGGAGATTACTAATCATGGACGGCCACAGTAGCCATATTACTGGCAAGGTAATTGCGTTCTATATGCAGAATGCAATTGACTTAATGATACTACTACCTTATTGTTCGCATATCCTTCAACCGCTTGATGTTAGCGTCTTTGCGCCGCTAAAGCGTACGCTAGCCTCGGAGACTAATGCTACTTTGCGTGTCGATTCTGGTCGCATATCGCGCGTAGAATGGACTAAGATGTGCATCCGCGCAAGGGATAGGGCGCTTACTACTCGCAACATTCTCGCTGGGTGGCGCGGTACTGGTTTAGTACCGCTAAGCCCGATATCTGTGCTTGAAAAGCTACCTTCTAGGACGACTCCAGCCGCTTCACCACCGCATACACCACCCCAGCAACTCGATCTAGACCTGTCGCTACTCTGTAGCTCACCGCCAGACGGCACTGAACTACGTGAAGCAAACGCGCTACTCAATTCCACGATAAAGGCTATCCAGGACGTTCCATCTCCGGCGAAGCGGTATACGGAGCGTATGACTCGCGCTTTTGAATCGACGCACAGCGAGCTTATCACTTTACGCAAGCAGGTAGAAGAACAGGAGAGGCTTCTCAATACTCGAAAGGCCCGAACAAAGGGCAAGCGAGTTGCATTGAAAGGGAAGTTCGTGTTTAGTACGCAAGAAGTACTCGAGATAGCGAAGGTAGCAGAAGCGGAGACAGCAAAGAAAAAGACTCGTGGACGGCCACGTAAGTGCAAGGCGAAAGAAATAACTGAGGAGGAGGAAGACGAGCTATTTGAGAACCTACCCAGCGACTCTGATTCTGATTGTATTATGGTTGCAATGCGCAGATAATTAATGGAGTTGAAAGGGTAGAGATTCGTTGACCCACTACCCCGCGTGACCCACATCCCCGCGGACTACGTTACTTTTGTGGAGTCACTGTAGGCAATCGCTACTTGCTATCCGTGATTTGTCCCTTGAGGCGGGTGGGGTGAGCGGTTTGCGCGCCCTATAGGGCAGTCGCGTAGACGATGGCCGTGGCTAGCTGAGCTCTTCCTCGACGTAAGAATTAAGTAATCCCTTCCTCTCTTACTTCTTTTGCGCTCTCCAGATGACAAGAATACCTTGCGTCCGTTAAGATAAACAGTTCCCAAGAGACTAAGCGTCTGTCTCAAAGATCCAACAGTTTGGATAACGTAGTTCACCACCGAGCGGCCAACCACCACCGAGTGGCCCGCCTCACCAACCTTTGCCTATTACATGTCTATTGCCTACAATGCCACCACCACGTAACGCGCAGAAGACCTACAACGAAGGCACACTGTCCCTTGCTATCCAGGCTACCCAAGCCAAGACACCAGATACTACGAGACACGCAAGCAGAGCGTTTGACGTCCCCGAACGACGCTAAGACGACGACGCGACGGAACCCTCTCACGACGCGATACTCAGCCCAACTGCAGGAACCTTAGTAGCCTAGAAGAGGACGCAGTTGTGCGACGCATACTTGAGCTAGATGCGCGAGGGATAGGCGCTACAAGGACTATGGTCGGAGAAATGGCCAATGATCTACGCGCCGCGCGTGGGAAAGGGCCCGTTGGCAAGAACTGGGTAGACAGGTTCAAGACGCGTATCGACGATATCAAGCTTCGACGCAGCCGTCCATACGATCGTCAGCGAGCCTTGAACGAAGATGCACGCGTTATAGCGCCCTGGTTCAAGCTTGTAGAGGACACAAAGGCGAAGTACGGCATCCTGGATGAAGACACACACAACTTTGATGAGACAGGCTTCATGATGGGCGTGATAAACGCTCATATGGTCTTCACAGGCACTGAGAAGCGGAACAATCCAAAGAAGATACAGCCGGGCAACCGGGAGTGGGTTACAATCATCCAGGGCATCTGCGCTAGTGGGTGGGCTATCCCACCCTTTATCATCTTCGGCGGCAAGGTCCTCATATCAAGCTGGTACCCAGGCCTGCCTCGTGATTGGGTTATCGAGACTAGCCCTAACGGCTGGACGTCAAATGAGCTTGCTATCAGGTGGTTAAAGCACTTTGACGCGCATACAAAGGGGCGTACTATAGGAATGTATCGTCTACTGATTGTGGACGGCCATGAGAGCCACAATAGTCACAGTTTCCACAAGTACTGTGAGGAACAGAAGATTGTTGTTCTCTGCATGCCTCCACACTCATCGCACCTGTTGCAGCCGCTTGACGTGGGCTGTTTTGCCCCCTGAAGCGGGCGTACTACACGGAGATTGACAGCTGGTCACGGTACTCAGTCACGCAAGTCAAGAAAGAGAGCTTCTTGCCAGCCTTTCATATCGCTTTCGACAAGGCAATCACAAAGGAGAATATCCAGGCAAGCTTCAGAGGCGCTGGGTTGGTCCCCCACGACCCAGAGCGAGTGCTATCGAAGCTTGATGTGGTGCTTCGCACGCCAACACCTCCACCGGTAGAGGCCACCCTATGGGAATCCAAAACACCAGGCAACCTGCAGGAGATAGAGGCCCAATCAACACTAGTCCGCGAGCGCATACAACAGCACAGAGAATCGCCTGTTTCACCTCTTCTGCAGGCTGTCAATTCGCTTGCCAAAGGCATAGCTATCATAGGTCATAATTCAGTGTTGCAGACCAGGGAAATCGCAGGTCTTCGCAAGGCAATAGAGGCAGCAACAGAGCAGCGCAAACGCAAGAGGAAGTATGTTCGCACAGAGGAGAGCCTTGCAGTAGGCGACGTATTGGATCTGATTGCTGAGAAGGAGGGTGGTGGTGAGGAGGCAGCTGAACAGCCTGCAAAGAGGGCGCGCGCGCAGAGGCACTGCGGGCGTTGCGGCAAGACTGGCCACAACAAGCGCACCTGCACTGCAGAAATAGTAGATCCAGGCGATAGCGACGCTTCTGAATAGTACTGTAGTGCCTGGCAGATTGCAGCAGAGTGTAGTGGTGCGGAGGTAATAGACATGTAATAGACGCAACTTTAGTGGGGTGGGCCACTCGGTGGTGGTTGGCCGCTCGGTGGTGAACTACGTTATGGGTACTATTAAGCTTTTACTGATACTCGTCTTGTTCTTCCTTGCCGCAGCCCCACGTGCTAATGCAGGCTTGACTTCTCGCGCCAAATCTCAACTCGACAGCGCACCCAGTCAGAAATTGAAGCAAAGAAACAACGTCGCTACATGCGAAGCAGTTCTAGTTGCCTTGAAAGCATCGTCATTTTGTTCCACCTTTATTGGGGTTCATGATGTTACCCAGACTATCTCATCAACTGCCTCGACCGGCCTAAAGACTAGAACCGTCACAACGGGCAGCTGTAAAAAGGCGCGCCTCACTGAGCTAATTGGGTCAATCCGCAATTGACAAACAACAGACACCATCACCGAGCACGACGACGATGACAAGGACCTCTACAATTCGAGGCTCGGTATTCACGAGCACCACAACCGTCACAGCAAGCACGACCACAGTCACTATGACAATATCTGGTTCGACTTCTACCGTTGTTGTAACAGCATCAGCTTCGACCGTTACGGTACAAGAATGTTACCCAACCAAAGTATGAGCCTAGTATGTTTCTAACACTTTCGCACATCCAGGACACCACCACACCCGCTACAGAGACAACAACCATCGTTACCGTGGTGCAAACTACATATACGAGAACAGACACATCCACATCCACGACAGTCTTTACATACGATGTGTAAGTCTACAGTCGATCTCAGTGTACTAGGCACTTCGCTTGCAGCACGAAATGATGCTCAGATCGGACTGTTTTAATCGTTCACGCAGTGTCACAGCCAGAGAGACCACAGCAGAAGCACTCAAGTTCAGACGAGACATGGAGTCATCTACAAAGCTATCGCCGTGGCACATTTTCGTCGATCCGCGTCGCTTATGGAATAACGTACTCCCGCGAGCTACGACCGGTTCCACGAGTGCAAAAACAACTTCATCTTCTATGAAATGCGCCATCAGCAACCTCCCAAAGGAACTACAGATCTTCGCATGCGACCTCATCTCCGAAGCATGCTCAGTATTCGTCCACCCTCACACCTCCACAGCCCATATCACTCTTTCCAGGACCGATACCACCACCACCACCACCATTCCAGCAGCATGTTCATCAACTGGCCAACTAACTACGACGATAACCTCCACCATTACAATCACAAATCCAGTAAGCACAACCGTCACCACAAAATATGCATCCTCAACAACCACAACCACAAAAACCCTCTCCGCTACCACAACCACGTCCACAAGCGAACTCCCACCCCGAACCACACAAATCATAGCAAGCACACCCATCTCCACCGTCACAGTCACGTCTATGAGCACTACAACCGTCGAAGAAGATATCGCAACAAGAACAACCACCACAACCACGTTTGAGACTGTCACCGCTGTCTTCACCAACGGCTGCACTCCAGGTCACTATGGCGAATATGAGGTCTACTGTGGAAGCTCAGTGAACGTGGTAGACCCAATCGCTACGACTTCTCTGTCGGATTTTGCAGCTTGCTTTAATCTGTGTGTAAACTACGACGAAGCTCCGTGCGCTGGATTCGGGTTTCAGAGTGTCGTTGGTGGAAGCGAGGCAGGCCAGTGTACGTTGTTTCAGGGGTTTTACTCCTACGCTACGGCTGTGGCGAGCGCAGGGTATGATAGTGGAGTTTCGGGTCAGTTTTGAAAGTATTCAGTCATCATCAGTTTGTGCTGTGTTCAAAATCACTAACATCATCCCTGGGGAAGCGAGTACCCGGAGAAGCGAGTCACTAGAAGAGAGGTAGTTGTGTTCCACAAAAGCTCCGTCACCGCATCAAACCACCTCTTTACGGCGTCATGGCTTGTCGCGTTGAAGCGCGCGCTCTCGATCTGACGAGTCCAGATGCCTGCGATCTCAGGATGACGAGTCTTGAAGCGGTCGAGCTACTTCTCGCCAATCGGTCGAGGAGATGATCGCGAAGTCCTCGATAGCTGCACGCGTTCGCGTCGGACTTCTTCGGCCATTTGCACGACCAACGCAGGCGAAGCAGGAAAGCCGGTACGCGTAAGACGTGTAATCCATCGGACTAGTGTCTCTTCTTCCGCGTTCGAAAGGATCTGCTCTGTTTCATGCGCTGCAGCGCGTGAAGTATGTCCAGCCATGCGACTCTGTAGCGTTGCGTTTGGAACGTTAAATGCAAGCGCAGCTTTTCGGACTAACGTGTATTCTCGATTTTTTACTGCAGATATTGCCTTCTGGATGTCCTAACCAAAATGGCGTTTTGGGATGAGATCCTATCCCCTTTATGTGCTCAGATGTTCGTAGTGATAGAGACTACAGGAAGCCCATCCCCATTATCAACTTTGCGACCTGATCCCAATTACATTCCCTAGGCGGTATGCCATTAGAATCCGGCAGATTTGTCGCACGCACGCAAAAAACGGATATCCAAAGGCACAGCATGTCAAACGCAGCCGTTATGGAGATATAACATCGTTGTCGTTTGGTTAGGGTAACGTAAACCGCGGGGTAGTGGAACAGGTGGGGTAATGGAACGCTCAAACGCGACCCTTCTGGCTTCAACTACTATTTGCGCACCGCAACAACAATACAGTCCGAATCTGAGTCGCTCACTACAACTTCCGCCTCTTCTTCTCCACTACTCTCGAGCGTCTCCTCAATCGGGCGCTTGCGTGGCCGTCCACGTGGCTTTTTAGTCGATGACTCCGCTTCTGCTGCCCTCGCTATCTCAAGCACTTCTTCCGTACTAAACACGAACTTCCCTTTCAATGCGACCCGCTTGCCCTTTTTCGAGTCTTTCGCATGTTAAGAAGCTTCTCCTGTTCTTCTACCTGTTTGCGCAAAGTAACGAGCTCGCTATGCGTTGATTCAAAAGCGCGAGTCATCCGCTCCGCATACCGCTTCGCCGGGGATGGAGCCTCTCGGATCGCCTGAAGCGTGGAGTTGAACAGCGCGTTTGCTTTGCGTAGCTCGGTGCCATCTGGTGGTGAGCTGTGGAGCAGCGATAAGTCCAGATCGGGTTGTTGTGGCGGTGTATGAGGTCGTGAATCCGCCGTAGTCGGCTCCGTAGGTAGCTTGTCAAGCACCGTTATAGGGCTCAGAGGCATAAGTCCGGCCCCTCTCCATCCACCAAGGATGTTGCGAGTAGTAAGGGCTCTAGTTCTTGCGCCGATGTACATCTCCGTCCATTCCACGCGCGATATGCGGCCAGAGTCGACTCGTAAAGCGGCGTCGGTCTCCGAAGCTAGCGCGCGCTTCAGCGGAGCAAAGACGCCAACATCGAGCGGCTGGAGTATATGCGAGCAATGAGGTGGCAGGATGAGCAAGTCAATCGCATTCCCCATGCACAAGGCGATCACGTTCGCAGTAATATGGCTGCTATGGCCGTCCATAATCAGTAGTCGCCGTGCCGTAGGGTCTTCTGGCCGCGTCAAAGGCTCGAAAACAGTAGTCAGCCACTCGTAACCGTGGCTATCGGACGTCCAGCCGCTACTGCTAGTCGAGAACCTCCAGTTCGGAGGCGTGTGTGCGGGTACCCACGCTGTGTTGGTGTGTTTTGCCTTGAAGATGATCAAGGGAGGCACAGCTTCCCCGGCAGCGCTCACACACTCGATCGCCGTTATCCACTCCCCTCGGCTTCCGACCTGCTTCCAGCTAGATGCCTCGCGTATGTTGACTAATGCTCTTGACGACTGACTTGCTCCGACTGCAAAACCGGACTCGTCCATGTTGTATACGCGCTCCGGAGGATAGTTGTGTTCCACAAACAGCTCCGTCACTGCGTCAAACCACCTCTTTACACTCTCATGACTTGTCGCGTTGAAGCGCGCACTCTCGATCTGACGAGTCCATATGCCTGCGATCTCAGGATGGCGAGACTTGAAGCGGTCGAGCCACTTCTCGCCAATCGGTCGGGGAGGAGGTCGCGAAGTCTTCGACAACTGCACGCGTCCGCGACGGATTTCTTCGGCCATTTGCAGTACTAACGCAGGCGAAGCAGGAAAGCCGGTACGTGTAAGACGTGTAATCCATCCGACTAATGTCTTCTCTTCCGCGACTGATAGGATCTGCTCTGTTTCATGCGCTACAGAGCGCGAAGTGTGTCCAGCCATGCGATTCCAAAGCGTAGTACTTGGGATGTTGAACGCTTTACTAGCCTTACGAACTGACGTATATTCCTTTCTTTTCAGGGCAGAGATGGCATTCTGGACATCAGCTTCAGTATAAACGGGTTTATTAGGTGTAGAAGTACTCATGGTAGGCGGTAACTGCGTTACAAGGTAGAGAGGTCGCGTTCGAGTGTTCCCTTACCCCACCTGTTCCACTACCCCGCGGTTTACGTTACCAAAGATGAGAATGTACAAACGCTTAGACCGATCGTTTGGATTCCCATACCCTGCGATGGCCCAACTTCACGCCCAATGCATCGCTGGCCGACTGTAAGCGCTTTAAGAGTGCAAGATACGCGAAGAAGACAACAAACAGATCGGATTCGGTTATGTCCATGAGGGTGGGCAGCGTGTCAAAGCCCTCGTCGATAAAGGTGCGGAAGTACTGGGACAAGCCTAGTCTCCGCAATACGTCGCAATTCGGTCCCCTCCATGCTGCAAGCTAGTAAAGGGCAAAACAGGTCCGCGCAGACGTTTACCAGCGCGGTACTCTTACATAAACGCCTGTTGGAAGACCCTGCCAAAAATCCTTGCAACAGCATGACAACAGTGCGGCCTTTCCAGTTAACTACCGGAATTGTAGACTAGGAGAGCCGGGATACTGTTAGATCGATGAACAGTAGATTAGAAACAGGCGGGGTGTCATGCAAGTAGGTCATGCGAAAAACCGAAGTATGTGTGAGGCAAGTGCAGCAGATTTAGGTCGTCGATCAGGTTGGCCGATGCGTCTTTGGAATGGTGCAGAAAGGCTCGGCACAGACAGATGTAATAGTAAGACGGAGAAGACTGGGACTTAGGAAGAAGGTGCGCGTTGAACGGAAACTTGCCTGTTCTGGGATCGCAGATCGTGCCGAGCGGCCAAAGCAACGCAAAACCGCCATCGCCATTCTCTAATCAGATCGGAGTGGAGTTCCGTGCAATCAACGAGGAGACGGTTGCAAGACCGGTAAAAACCTGCATGACGTAGGGCTAAACGAGTCGATTAGGCCAAGCCAAGCGCTCCACCCGTTGACGTAGACATCAATTAACCCTTGGCTTTAGTCCTGCCTCGGCAGGTCAGTCTGTTGCCAGATCGACCCATTGAGGCAATGAGCTGCTTACATTATTTACATAACCAATATGATACCTCGGCAAAAGTCTGCGTACAGATTCGCGCGACGCGTCAGCTAGAATAACACTCTATCAATTCAACCACCACTATGGCGCCACAAACTCGTGCTCTTGCTGTGATACCGCGTAATAGACGTCGCAATACTGAGATCTCACCAGCTACAAGAAATCAGATCGTTGGAATGGCTATTGCTGGTGTACCACAGCGTCAAATACGCGAGATCTTCAACCTTACAGCCAGTACCATTAGTACTACTATCAAAAGGTCCTCTCAGCGACTACACGGTGTCTCCAAACCTCGCATGGGCCGTCCACAAGCTTGTACAGAGCGCACAAAGCGTACAATTGTGCGTTATGCGCGTAAATATCCATTTCACAACTATGGCCAGCTTTTGAAGGATCTCCAGCTGGATTGCAGCCATGCTACAGTCTACCGAGTTCTGAAGGACCAAGGCATCAAGGATTGGATTGCCAAGAAGAGACCTTTGTTGTCAGAAGCCTCAGCTGAAAGGAGAAGAGAATGGTGTGAATTACACAAAGACTGGAGTGTTGAAGACTAGCTAAAAGTCATCTTTTCAGATGAGTGCTCTGTAGAGCGTGGATCTGGTAAACCAGCTGCCTATGTATGGCGTGCTACTGGCCAAGCATACCAGAAAGACAAGGTTCAACCATTCAACAAGAGCAAGGACATACGTGTGATGGTATGGGCTGGCATATATAGCAACTACAAGACTGAATTGATTGTTATGCGTAGGGATATGGAGTCAAAGAGGCAAGGGTACTCAGCAAACTCATACATTGATGCTCTTACTATGGGCCTACTTCCTATGTACCATAAGGACCTGCTATTCCAGCAAGATAACGCTGGTATACACACAGCCAGAAAGACAGCAGCTTTTTCAGAAAGGAAGGCATCAAACTGGTGGAAGACTGGCCTGCATACTCACCAGATCTGAACCCCATTGAGCATGTATGGGCTATGCTCAAAAAGCAGCTCTTTCAGCTATATCCTGGCATGGATCTATGGAGTGGTGGTAATGACTTTGTACATAAAAGGATGGAAGATGCCCTTGTACATGCTTGGGATCATATCAGTAGTAATGCAGTGTATAACTGTGTTGTGAGTATGGTGGATAGGATCCAGGCTTGCCTTCAGAATGATGGCTGGTACACTAGATACTGAAGAAAATCACTATTCCTGAGTTGCCATGCAAACCTCCAAGATCTGAACTATTCCATACTCAGTTTGCTAGTTAATTGCTAGTGTTATAGGTACAGGGCATAGGGTGGTGCATCAGAGGGTAGGCTTCTGGATTCGGAGGATTCGGGAATTACGCAGACTTTTGCCGAGGTATCATAACAGGACACTGCAGACGATACTCAACATAGTACTACATACACATCTGTAGATCTCGACGTCACTGCCGGTCATACTAAGGTATCAACGGCAGGGATAGGGACAATCAAGGGGACAGGGACACGCAAGGATCCCCATACAACAAGAACAGCACCACATACTGCCGTGGTTGCATGAGCACGGGGTCAGGCTGCCCGGTACACATATAAAGAACGCACCGAGTCCCCGACATCCACCATCACTCGATGCTGAAGCTGAAGTCCGCCGCTGCATCATCGACCATCTGCAAGTCAAGGCAGCATCATCACTAGAGCACATCTACTTCCGCAATCCTAGTTGCACGATGTTCTCCCATCTGCGATGCTACTTCCGTGACGGCTAGCGCTCCGCCGCACTGTCTACGGAGGTAAAGACCGCTCCCCTAGCTGCTGTCGTTCTGCTTCTTCGACATAAAGACAAGCAGGTACCATCGCCTCCAACACCCACAATCGCCGATTGCCCCTTTTCTTCCTTCTTTTCGGCCGCTAGACATGGTTGTCACAGCAACGCTGGCCATGCATGATAAAATACCCTAGTCGCAAACTTTCGTACAGATGAGGCAAGACCGGGTTTCGCATGGTATGTCCTAAAACATCAGCTTTAGTATAAACTAGCTTTCTGGGCATAGAAGCACTGACTGGAGGTAATTGTTGGGTTTGGATTTTACAGACGCGTTTTCACGATCGGCTTCACAGGGTGGCCGTTTCCCCGGGAATGACGTTAATTAACGTGAACCGCGGAGTACTGGATCAGGTGGGGTAATGGATCACTAAAACGCGACCCTCCGATCTTCCAACATCACTACTACCCACTATGAGTGCTTCCATACCCAACTAGCGAATGTATACCGAAGCTAATATCCAGAATACTACTCAGACCCCAAAAAGAAGGAACATAAATCAATCTAGAAGGCTGCTAGCGCGTTCAACGTCCCAAGTACAACGCTTCGAAATCGCATGGCAGAACATAGATTACGCACTGCAGCGCATGAAACAGGGCAGATCCTATCAGTCGCGGAAGAGAAGACTCTAGCACGATGGTTCACATGTGTTACGCGTACCGGCTTTCTAGCTTCGCCTGCGTTAGTTGTGCAAATGGCCGAAGAAGTCCGAAGCGGACGCGTGCAGCTATCGAAGACTTCACGGCCATCACCTCGACCGATCGGCGAGCAGTGGCTCGACCGCTTCAAGACTCGCCACCCGGAGATCGCAGGCATATGGACTCGTCAGATAGATAGCGCGCGCTTCAGTGCGACAAACCATGATAGCGTCAAGAGATGGTTTGACGCAGTAACGGAGCTTTTGTGCAACACAACTATCCTCCAGAGCGCGTCTACAACATGGACGAGCCTGGCTTCGCGGTCGGAACAAGTCAGACATCAAGAGTGTCGGTCAACATACGCGAGGCAACTAGTTGGTAACAGATTGGAAGTAGACGAGTGAGTCACGGCGATGGAGTATGTGAGCGCTGCCGGGGAAGCTATGCCGCCCTTAATAATCTTCAAGGCCAAGTACACCAACACAACGTGGGTACCCGCGCATACGCCTCCAGACTGGAGGTTCTCGACTAGCAGCAGCGGCTGGACGTCCGATAGTCACGGTTTGCAGTGGCTGACCACTGTTTCCGAGCCCTTGACGTGGCCTGACGACCCTACGACACGAAGACTACTTATCATGACCGGCCATAGCAGCCACATGACAGCGAAAGTGATAGCCTTTTGCGTGGGAAATGCAATCGACTTGCTCATCCTGCCGCCTCACTGTTCGCATCTACTACAGCCGCTCGATGTTGGGGTGTCTGCGCCGCTAAAGCCACAAATAGCTAAGATGCCAACTAAGTGAGTGTATAGCATACACACGAGCAAGCTACAGATCCATCGCATTGAGGGTGGACTAACAAATGAGACAAAAACATGGCCATGGCTCAGATCGTAAGCCCAAGCAAGAATAGCCCGGTTTAGTTTGTCCCTTACATGCTCTCTATTACGCTCGATGGATACGCTGATCGCATGTCGCAGAGTGTCCAGGATTGATTGATGGGACCTCGCTAAATGTGTCAGGACTTGGCGGACACGGAAATAACCTGGCCTAGGAGGCGGGCTTCGCGGAGCTACCGCCGAAGCGGGCTCTCGAGACTTTTCGCGAGCAGGGAAGACGGCCATCGCGCCATGCCCCGATGACGCTCTTACGCAGATCCTTTTAACCATGTAACCTGCTCATCAACGTTGTAACGTAGTCCGCGGGGTAATGGATCAGGTGGGGCTATGGATCACTTAAACTTCTCTAGGCAACTAGAAGCCCTTAGAAGCAGAAAATTAGTCTAAGTAGGGCAGAGCTAAGCCGTACTTGGGTCAGTGATCCATATCCCCACCTGATCCATTACCCCGCGGTTTACGTTACCCTTTTACACAATCTCGATCTCTATCCCAGGCTTCAAGTCAGAACCCTCCGTCTCTAAGCATCACAAAAGCGTCTTACTATCCTCCCTGTTCATCCGCCGAGTTGCGCAATGCGCGATGAGTGCTTCCGATTTTATCTCGCCTATCTCGGCGACATCGATTTCTACTCCTGCGCAACCTAGAGCCAAGCGACAGCAAGTGGTTGTGGCATGCAATGAATGCCGTAAGGCGAAAATCAAGGTAAATTACCTGATCTATACGAGTCTGAGTTTCGTCCTCGCTGCTGTGCCGTACTTGTGGTTCCGCATAGCTAATGATCCGGATTACCAGTGCGACGGGCAAAGACCGCTCTGCTCACGATGCGCCGGGAGAGACATAGAGTGTGAGTATGATGCGGCTCCCGATGCTTACCCACTCATGGCGATGAGGCAGAGATACGATGCATCGCAAAAACAATTGCATGACCTTCAACGGCTATTGGGGATGCTGCGGGATCGGCCAGAGAGGGAAGCACTTGATGTCTTTCACCGGATAAGGTCAAGCGCAGGTTTATCAGCTCCATCCATATCAGCACTCATCAACGATGGAGATCCTGTTACACAAACGCAGACGCCTACTACGGAAACTTCGCGGAGCACTCTTCCGCCATCTCAGAGTGTTCTCTTACCACCGCAATCAGCTTCTACCGCTGCGAACTCCAACTACAGAGATCCACGTTCGTTTTCCCAGGATCCGAACAGTCAACATGGAAAAACCATGTCCGAGTCTGAGCAGCATGATGCGTCACTTGCTGAATTAGACATGCCAGCAGATTCTCTGGAACAAATCGATCTAACGGCCGTTGTCAACTACATTAGCTTCCGAGTACCTATCCTGCGGAATGCAATTACGGCTTTCCTTCGGTCGGTCGGGCCGCTGTTCTATAGCTACACGAGGGAGAAAGTGGATGAAGTGTTGAATAGGATCAGTCAGGCCCCTACTCAAGCTCTAGCTAGCGCTTCCATGTGCGAAATCTGCAGTTTGACTACTATAGGCTCGCAGTATGCCCGACAGCACATGCCGCCGGAGTGGGAAATCCAGATCCACATCGTCGCAAAGTCCACGCTAAAAAGCTGCATCGATGAAGCTCCGCTTCGGGCAATGAAAGTCCACACGCTGTTAGCGCTGTACAACATCAACAAAGACACGGCAGTGGCTTCGGCGCATGTTGGTACGCTCACTTTTCGTATTCCAACTACTGTCAGGATCCCGCTTGACTTTTTATCTGCCTTGTGGATGTTTGTACGTTGACTAACCGTCGCAGAATCCGGCGTGGGCCTAGCTAACAAATTGGGTCTGCACAGCGATGATCCTCAAAGGTTTGATCCCGTGGAGTGGGCGGATGCGAAGAAGGTCTGGAGAACGTTGCTGTTCTGCAATGGGTAAGTTCATACACAACTGCACTTAATAGTCAGTGCTTATGTATGACAGATGGATGGAACCCACGCTAGGATATGCTTCAGGGTGGAGAAACTTGTCAGAAGGGTTTAAGGTAAGCCAAAATGTCAAGCATTGGTTGTTTTGATGACACAAGCTGACATCCTTCCAAGCGTTTCTCGATCGAAGACATGGAAAATGAAAATAATCTCGATTCTGAAGATTCCGTTCAGGTTGAGATTATGAAGGTCATCAAATGGAAAGCGAATTTCCTTCATGATATCGCCTATGAGCCTTCATCCGTCGAGTCAATTATGAGGTTTAGGCGAGGTCTCCAAGAGTGGTATAAGTCGCTGCCTGAGCCGCTAACCTTAACCCACCTTGCTACAACACAGTCCGATCCACAACATAGGAGGCAAACGTACTATGTGCATCTTCTCCATCTAAATGCCGTTATGACCTTCTATCGGCGTCTACTCTCACAATGCCTTTTGGAACCGGAAGAGTTAGACACAGGCTGGACTGCTCTGCTCCCACAGATGCGCGAATGGATCGGAGAAGGTGTCACTGCGGCGCAACAAGCAGCACGTATGATATACCTACTGTGCTCTGAGTTTGGTGATAACGGGCGCTGTTGGGTGTGCATGTAGGTGTCTTGTCTGTCCACTACTCCCTTCCCAAATGCTGACGCTCGATTCAACCAGGTTCAAGGCCTACAGATCCTGTGTCATCCTGCTGTTCGATGCCTTTCAGAAGTTGCTCCATGGATTTCCACAATCTGAATGGAGCGAAAACCTACACGGAGTGGATGATTGTCTCGAGGTGCTCTTGCATTATTCTGAGTTAGATCCAACTTCTTGGAGGTTCTACAACGCCTTAAAAGTGTACAGCAATATTCTCTATGCCGCTCGTGCCGAGGAGATCCGGACGGGACACGCATCACTCGGACAGTCGGAACGTCCTGCTCAATCCAACCTCCCTCAGGCCTCTGAATATATGCTTACCCTACCACGTGGCCATTCCCTGTTCCATCATGCGGCTTGTCATCTATTGACTTTGCTATCCAACCCTTACGGGAGCAAAGAAACAACCGATATCCTGGACTTGCCGATACTGTCCTCTCGATCCCACTAATGATCGCTAAAATGGTGCGTATTTTTCCTGCTCACCTATGATACCTCGGCAGAAGTCTCGGAAGTTCTCCGCGGTAGATCGTCGCAACGCGTCAACTAGAAATTACTCTATCAATTCAACCACCACTATGGCGCCTCAGAGTCGTGCTCTTGCTGCAATACCACGTTGGACTGAGCTCTTACCAGCGACGAGAAACCAGATCATAGGGGCTGCTGCTGCTGCTGGAATGCGACAGTATCAAATACGCGACACCTTTAACGTAGCAGTTTTCACCATCAACAGGACAATCAACAACGCCTCTGTACAACCACACGGTGTCTCCAACCCTCGTTCAGGCCGTCCACACACCTGTACGGAGCGCACAAAGCGTGCAATCCTTCGTTATGCACGCAAGAACCCTTTCTATACCTATAAGCAGCTTCCGAAGGACCTCTAGTTGGATTGCAGCCATACTACCATCTACAGGGTTCTAAAGGCCCAGTGCATTAAGGATTGGGTTGCCAAGAGACGTCCTTTGTTATCAGAGGCCTTAGCCAAAAAGAGGAAAGAATGGTGCGAGTTACACAAGCATTAGACTGTTGAAGACTAGCTAAAAGTCATCTTCTTAGAAGAGTGCTCTATAGAGCGTGGATCTGGCAAACTCGCTGTTTATGTATGGCGTGCTTCTGGCTAAGCATACTGAAGGGATAAGGTACAACCATTCAATAAGAGCAAGGACATACGTGTGATGGTGTGGGCTGGCATATATAGCAACCAGAAGACTGAGTTGATTGTTATGCGTAGGGATATGGAGTCAAAGAGGCAAGGTTACTCAGCTAACTCATACATTGATGCTCTTACTATGGGCCTACTTCCTATAACGTAAACCGCTGGGAAGCGAGCCAGGTGGGGAAGCGAACCATTAAATCACTAACCACACGGATTCCATCGCTATTTACGTGTCGCAACAATAATACAGTCAGAATCTGAGTCGCTATATATGTTTTCAGGCACTTCATTACCGTCGTCCTCGAGTACTTCTTCAATTGCGCGCTTGCGTGGTCGTCCACGCGCCTTTTTGCTCGATGACTCCGCTTCGGCTGCCTTCGCTATCTCGAGCACTTCTTCCGTGCTAAACAGGAATCTTCCCTTTAATGCGACCCGCTTGCCCTTAGTTCGAGCCTTTCGCATGTTAAGAAGCTTCTCCTGTTCTTCTACCTGCTTGCGCAAAGTAACGAGCTCGCTATGCGTCGCTTCAAAAGCGCGAGTCATACGCTCCGTATACCGATTTGCCGGAGAAGGCAGGTCCTGCGCAGCTTTGATCGCCGTGTTGAGCGCTGCGTTCGCTTCGCGTAGTTCGGTGCCATCTGGCGGAGAGCTATCTATTAGCGATAGGTCTAGATCTGGTTGTTGTGGAGGCGTGTGAGGTTGTGTATCCGCCGTAGTTGGCTTCGTAGGCAGCTTGTCAAGCACCGTTATAGGGCTTAAAGGCACAAGACCCGCCCCTCTCCATCCACCGAGGATGTTGTTAGTTGTAAGCGCCCTCGCCCTTGCGCGGATATACATCTCCGTCCATTCCACGCGCGATATGCGGCCAGAGTCGACTCGTAAAGCCGCGTCGGTCTCCGAAGCTAGCGCGCGCTTCAGCGGAGCAAAGACGCCAACATCGAGCGGCTGGAGTATATGCGAGCAATGAGGTGGCAGGATGAGCAAGTCAATCGCATTCTCCATGCAGAAGGCGATCACTTTCGCTGTCATATGGCTGCTATGGCCGTCCATGATTAGCATTCTTCGTGTCGTAGGGTCGTCAGGTCGCGTCAGGGGCTCGAAAACGGTGGTCAGCCACTGCAAACCGTGACTGTCAGACGTCCAGCCGCTGCTACTAGTCGAGAACCGCCAGTCTGGAGGCGTGTGTGCAGGTACCCAGGCGGTGTTGGTGTGTTTGGCCTTGAAGATGATCAAGGGCGGCACAGCTTCTCCGGCAGCGCTTACACACTCGATCGCCGTTATCCACTCCCCTCGGCCTCCGACCTGCTTCCAGCTAGATGCCTCGCGTATGTTGACTAATGCTCTTGACGACTGACTTGCTCCAACCGCGAAGCCAGACTCGTCCATGTTGTAGACGCGCTCCGGAGGATGGTTGTGTTGCACGAACAGCTCTGTTACCGCGTCAAACCACCTCTTTACGGCGTCGTGACTTGTCGCATTGAAGCGCGCGCTATCTATCTGACGAGTCCAGATGCTAGCGATCTCAGGATGGCGGGTTTTGAAGCGGTCGAGCCACTTCTCGCCGATCGGTCGAGGAGATGATCGTGAAGTCTTCGATAGCTGCACGCGTTCGCGTCGGATCTCTTCGGCCATTTGCACAACTAACGCAGGCGAGGCAGGGAAGCCGGTGCGTGTAAGACGTGTAATCCATCGGACTAACGTCTTCTCTTCCGCATTTGAGAGAATTTGATCCGATTCATGCGCTATAGCGCGCGAAGTCCGTCCGGCCATACGCGCGCGTAGAGTTGAGTAGGGGACACTAAACGCGCCTGCAGCCTTGCGAATTGACTTGAGTTCCTTTCTTTCAAGCGCAGAGATGGCGTCCTGTATATCAGCTTCAGTATAGGCGAGTTCGTTAGGTGTAGGAACATCCATGGTGGGTAGCAGTAATGGTGGAACATAGGAGGGTCGCGTTTCGGTGGTTCGCTTCCCCACCTGGCTCGCTTCCCCGCGGTTTACGTTAACCCTAAAAACTACAGTGTGGTTTTCTCTAGAATAGTAGCTAGTAACCCGATATTAAGTTGCTATATTACTTCTAGGCTTCCCTCCTTCTGTTCCGACAGCAACAACTACGGACTTGCCATCGGTCATTCGGAACCATTTGAAGGGGCCTCTGAGGTCAAAATGGTCGCTTAGGCTCTCCCCTCTTAGGTGTTTGACAGTACCGAGGTCCATCTTCGGCGGCATCCCATGGTCAAAGCGAAACTGACCGCCATACTTATCGGGGATACTTGCCACGTCGATTCGCTCCGAGAGCATCTCAATGACTTTTCCGTCGGGTATTATGTCGAGCTTGGCTGCAGTCACCGGATCAATCCATCCCTTGAGCAACTTCCAGATCGCTCCGAAGTACCTGGGCGCACCGATGACCTGCACGCCGTGAGCACGCTGGGTTGAGGGAGTAATTGCGTTCCGCGCTTACGAACACCCGGTCTATCATCTCCGGATAACAGTTGGCCAAAATCTTGCTAATGTCCAGTGTGTACTCTTTCAGCGTCCAGCTCTGCCGCAGGCTCAGACTCGAAATGTCGACAAGGTAGAGACATGCTAGGCCATGTCCGCTTGGTTGCCCTTGCCCGGACATAGCGGAGCAGAGGGGTAGGATGAATCTGGACAAAAAGTCGTGAAAGACCAATGCATTCGTGGCCGCGGCTGAAGGCTTTCCGATTCCATTGATTACCGCATCCAAGCTGTCTCCGCGAGATGCTTTGTAAGTGTTCATTGTAGAAGAATCTAAGGCTGCGATATCGAAGATGCAGATCGGTGAGCCGTTCCGGTCTCGACGTCCTGTCCAGTGCGGATACTGCAGCAAGCGGAACGTCAGTATCAGCCGAATGCAGATGGCACAGCGTGTGGGAGATACCAGTCTTCGCATGGATTCGAATTCCTCGACATCAAACCGGTCATACGTCTCCAACACTGCGGCCCTTTCCCGGATTATGGAAGCAGACTTGAACTGCTGGAATGCTTGATCGACGTTGAGAGCTTTCCCTCGGATGAAACGTCTGCCTAAGTTAGCGATGTGGCTCCTGAAGCATATGTAGATCCTTACAAGAGCGTCACATCGTCGTCCACACCTTCGATTTGTCTGAGCTGCAGTCCCGATTCAAGACATCGACACTTGAAGTCTTGCAACGCGGTGGATTCTTTGGAGACCCCGGCAGGGCCGTCGCTCGCGCTCATGTCGCGGCAAGGAAAGAGTGCGTGATAGACCGGATGCGACGAGTCTTCACTCGTACAACCAGTCACTGTTGGTACGGAAGGTGATTGCCGTTTAGATCAAGTAGCGCAAGTGGAAATCGATCATATAAGCCCGAGGTCAAGACGATCGGTCTACTGGACTTCCTGCATGCAAGATTCTGCAGGCTCACGCTGGTGTAACCATGAGTCGGCTCTGCCCGCCGGAAAGTAGTCATCTAGCGTGCCTTGTATACAAATGCAAAAGACATGATCGGTGTTTCGCATGTTTACCACTGGTCGTTCGCGAGACCAATTGCCAATCTTAGTTTCCGTGGTGTTCCACTACCAGCTCACTCGTTCCCCGACAACACAGCTAATGTGCGTTCGTAGCGAGCCTTGACGTCAGGATGATTCTCACATGCAAGAACGTTTACCCTCTCCACCACCAACCAGAAGCGTTGAGGAAAAATAAGAAAGACTGAACATTGATGTTCTACTCCTCGACCACGGGAGTTGTCCCCGGCTGATGCAAAAGGAAACAGATTGAGTTTTGTGGGGCAATGGAAACTGTATATAAACAACCAAATCACGCACGGTGGAAAATCTGTCGTCATGCTAACGTGGAGAGCCCGCGCGACATCTGCTGAGTGACAACAGACACCTTCCCCATATACATAAAACCGGCTGTTACTCGCTGCGGGTTGGGCGGCCCGTTTCGTCAACCCTGCTGACGGGATCTTCGGGCCCACCGTAGGTGATCTAGGATCTCTATCCGGGTTCGCAGCACTTCCAGGCTCATCGGCCGGTGGGTCTGTCTAGTCGCTGCAAGTAGTAAGAATGCTGTACGCTTGCATGGCAGTCGATATGCGGTGTCCGTTCGTGATCACTAGTTCCGATATGCAATGCAAGTTCGGAAAGAGCTGAATGAAAGGCCTGTTGAGGCGATGCGACCGAAGAACACGTCAGACGCTAACCTCACACTCGAGCGTGAGATATAGGGTGTCCGAAATCGTATCCAAACTGAGAACATTGGGCTTCTGGTTGTCTTTCGAATTGATTGCGTTCGCAACTTGGTCTCAGCCGAGATGGACGGCTCCCAGAACACTAGCGGATCCCTCATCGTGCTTGATCCTCCTGCCGAAGAGCTTCAAGGTTTCTGCAATAACTACACAGCTTGCAAACACTCGTACGAAAGCTTGGCGGAGCAAGGAATTCAAGAATGCAGAGAGGACTGGGCGCGATACATCGGACCAATCGGTTCTCCTGGAGGAGCGAACCCTCAGGGATCCTGCTTTGGGGCTTTGACATTGCCGACATCCAAACCGGAAAGAACAAGGATCATCAATTATATCTTCGAGTGTCAGTTGCTTCTGATTGGCTTGGCAACACGAAATTCTCATCCGTCCCAGATGCCTTCTTGTACGACAACCTCCTTGAATCTGCCGCCAAAGCGCAAGTGAGTGGTTGACGCTTAGGCAACTCTGTATCGTCATAAGTTGAGACATGAACAGACCAACGAAAGTAATGAACTCGGATTTTGCGAATTCGAGGACACGGCTGCTAGATCCAAGATCGGTTCGCTCCAGGTGCAATCGAAGATGATGCTGGAGATGCTGCAACTTGATAAAGGGTGCGCGGAAGTTGTCATCGATGCCTGGAAGACAATGATCAGAACCACCGCCGACCGAGACAAATCACAGTTCTTCGAAGACATTGAAGCATACGTGGAATACCGGATCATTGATACCGGTGCGCCGTAAGTCACTTTGGAAGGTGTTACTGTCGCAGCCGTTGCTGAAGGCAGCCAGGTTCGTAGAGAAGCTTATGCTTTTCGGATTAGGCATGACCTTGACCGAAGATGAAACTGAAATGTTAGCTCCAGTAGTGCAGCCGTGCTTCGCCGCCTTAGGCCTAGCCAATGACTACTTCTCGTTCGATGTGGAATACCAGGAGTTCCGAACATCTGATTCTTCCATGATGACAAACGCTGTCTGGCTGTATACGAGATGGTACGGGGTTGACATACCACGCGCGAAAGAGATGGTCAAGGAACAGACGCTTGCCTACGAGAGACGTTTTATCCAGCTGTGGCAGTCTTTCATTGCTTCGGAACCGGCTCCGTCAACAAAGTTGAAAGAGTATCTGCAAGCATTGTCATACCAAGTACCGGGAAATGTAATCTGGAGCCTGACCTGCCCTCGATATCAGCTGCGGCCCGGGTTACTTATATCTGACCAAAGCGAAGAAAACCCCAGTGATTCAGGACATGAGCGACAAGATTCCCTGCTACCATCAGGTGATGAGGGACCATCGAAATGCGAGAACAGTCCCGTCATCAGAGCACTCAAAGCTAAGAGCTCCGATGGTTTCGCTGAGAAGAGATCAGGCCTGCGCTCATTGACATCGATCTCGCCAGCTTTGCTGGACGATAGAAAAGTATTGGCCCCGTTCCAATATCTGATCTCACTCCCATCGAAAGGCGTTCGGGATCTCTTCATTGATGCTTTGAGGGCGTGGCTCCCACTAGCGCAAACAACAGCCGACAACGTCAAAGACGTCATCAACACCCTACATTCCGCTTCACTCATGCTCGATGATATAGAAGATAACTCGGAACTTAGAAGAGGCAGACCAGCGACACATGTGGTATTTGGAATTGGGCAAACAATCAACTCCGCCGGTTATCTCAGCAACGAAGCTCTTGGCAAGGTGTTGAAACTGGGCAATCTCAAGTGTGTTCAGATCTTCCAAGAGGAACTCAGAATGCTCTACCTCGGTCAAAGTTACGACGTTTATTGGACTCAAGCTGGAGAAAGTCCAAGCGAAGATGAGTATCTCAGCATGGTCGACATGAAGACCGGAGGGCTGTTTCGATTGATGCTGAGGTTGATGGAAGTACTCTGTCCCGAAACTCGCGTCCAGTGCCATGGCTTGAATAAGCTCGTGATGCTGCTCGGTAGATATTTCCAGATCCGGGATGATTACCAGAATTTGAACGATGCTGAGTACACGCAACAGAAAGGGTTCTGTGACGACCTTGACGAGGGTAAATATTCGCATCCTCTCATACATGCCTTGTGGAGCGATTACGACGCAGCAGAACTGTCAAGTCTGCTTCACGAGCGAAGTGTTCAAGGGTACATGTCCGAACAAGGAAAGAAGCGTGTGCTAGAGCACTTGAGGCTTGCCGGAAGCATGGAATATACTCTCGAGTCCATGCTTCAACTTGAGCATGAGATGCTCTGGGTGATTGAGAGCTTGGAACAGTCGGCTGGATGGCATAACTGGGCTTTGAGGTTGTTACTGTTTAAGCTGAAAGTCATGTAGAAGGGGATATGTTCGCGACGACCAAAGATTGGTTGAAAGATATCTTGCTTTACACGTGATAGAAACTAACCGCATCCCTCCCTCCTCCCTACGTCGCGTTCCGCGGCCTCGGCCAACCCTAAGTATCGCTTACGTATTTGTAGCTTTTAAGACGTATACTTTAGATAGTGTACCTCGGCAGAAGTCTCGGAAGTTCTCCGCGTAGATCGTTGCAACGCGTCAACTAGAATAGCACTCTATCAATTCAACCACCACTATGGCGCCACAGACTCGTGCTCTTGCTGCAATATCGCGTAATAGACGTCGCCGTGCTGAGCTCTCACCAGCTACAAGAAATCAGATCATAGGGGCGGCTGCTGCTGGAATGCGACAGTGTCAAATACGCGACACCTTCAACGTGACGGCTTCCATTAGTGATGGGACCATCAACAATGCCTCTAAGCGACCACACGGTGTCTCCAAGCCCCGCTCAGGCCGTCCACAGTCTTGTACAGAGCGCACAAAGCGTACAGTTCTTCGTTATGCACGCAAGCATCCATTCTACACCTATAGCCAGCTTCTGAAGGATCTCCAGCTGGAATGCAGCCATGCTACCATCTACCGCATTCTGAAGGACCAGGGCATCAAGGATTGGGTTGCCAAGAAGCGCCCTTTGTTATCAGAGGCCACAGCTAGAAAGAGAAGGGCCTGGTGCCAGTTATACAAGCACTGGAGTGTTGAAGACCAGCTGAAAGTTATCTTCTCAGATGAGTGTTCTGTGGAGCGTGGATCTGGCAAACCAGCTGCCTATGTATGGCGTGCTTCTGGCCAAGCATACCAAAGGGATAAGTTAACGTAAACCGCGGGGTAGTGGAACAGGTGGGGTAATGGAACGCTCAAACGCGACCCTTCTGGCTTCAACTACTATTTGCGCACCGCAACAACAATACAGTCCGAATCTGAGTCGCTCACTACAACTTCCGCCTCTTCTTCTCCACTACTCTCGAGCGTCTCCTCAATCGGGCGCTTGCGTGGCCGTCCACGTGGCTTTTTAGTCGATGACTCCGCTTCTGCTGCCCTCGCTATCTCAAGCACTTCTTCCGTACTAAACACGAACTTCCCTTTCAATGCGACCCGCTTGCCCTTTTTCGAGTCTTTCGCATGTTAAGAAGCTTCTCCTGTTCTTCTACCTGTTTGCGCAAAGTAACGAGCTCGCTATGCGTTGATTCAAAAGCGCGAGTCATCCGCTCCGCATACCGCTTCGCCGGGGATGGAGCCTCTCGGATCGCCTGAAGCGTGGAGTTGAACAGCGCGTTTGCTTTGCGTAGCTCGGTGCCATCTGGTGGTGAGCTGTGGAGCAGCGATAAGTCCAGATCGGGTTGTTGTGGCGGTGTATGAGGTCGTGAATCCGCCGTAGTCGGCTCCGTAGGTAGCTTGTCAAGCACCGTTATAGGGCTCAGAGGCATAAGTCCGGCCCCTCTCCATCCACCAAGGATGTTGCGAGTAGTAAGGGCTCTAGTTCTTGCGCCGATGTACATCTCCGTCCATTCCACGCGCGATATGCGGCCAGAGTCGACTCGTAAAGCGGCGTCGGTCTCCGAAGCTAGCGCGCGCTTCAGCGGAGCAAAGACGCCAACATCGAGCGGCTGGAGTATATGCGAGCAATGAGGTGGCAGGATGAGCAAGTCAATCGCATTCCCCATGCACAAGGCGATCACGTTCGCAGTAATATGGCTGCTATGGCCGTCCATAATCAGTAGTCGCCGTGCCGTAGGGTCTTCTGGCCGCGTCAAAGGCTCGAAAACAGTAGTCAGCCACTCGTAACCGTGGCTATCGGACGTCCAGCCGCTACTGCTAGTCGAGAACCTCCAGTTCGGAGGCGTGTGTGCGGGTACCCACGCTGTGTTGGTGTGTTTTGCCTTGAAGATGATCAAGGGAGGCACAGCTTCCCCGGCAGCGCTCACACACTCGATCGCCGTTATCCACTCCCCTCGGCTTCCGACCTGCTTCCAGCTAGATGCCTCGCGTATGTTGACTAATGCTCTTGACGACTGACTTGCTCCGACTGCAAAACCGGACTCGTCCATGTTGTATACGCGCTCCGGAGGATAGTTGTGTTCCACAAACAGCTCCGTCACTGCGTCAAACCACCTCTTTACACTCTCATGACTTGTCGCGTTGAAGCGCGCACTCTCGATCTGACGAGTCCATATGCCTGCGATCTCAGGATGGCGAGACTTGAAGCGGTCGAGCCACTTCTCGCCAATCGGTCGGGGAGGAGGTCGCGAAGTCTTCGACAACTGCACGCGTCCGCGACGGATTTCTTCGGCCATTTGCAGTACTAACGCAGGCGAAGCAGGAAAGCCGGTACGTGTAAGACGTGTAATCCATCCGACTAATGTCTTCTCTTCCGCGACTGATAGGATCTGCTCTGTTTCATGCGCTACAGAGCGCGAAGTGTGTCCAGCCATGCGATTCCAAAGCGTAGTACTTGGGATGTTGAACGCTTTACTAGCCTTACGAACTGACGTATATTCCTTTCTTTTCAGGGCAGAGATGGCATTCTGGACATCAGCTTCAGTATAAACGGGTTTATTAGGTGTAGAAGTACTCATGGTAGGCGGTAACTGCGTTACAAGGTAGAGAGGTCGCGTTCGAGTGTTCCCTTACCCCACCTGTTCCACTACCCCGCGGTTTACGTTAAGTGAATCCGTGCATTGGGTGCACGGACACGGTACGATTCTCGGCCCCACAAGACTGGATCTTTACCCACCCCCACATGCTCATGACACAACCCTGTAAGCTGCTGTGTACAGGTAAGAGTGGCTGACTCCCTTATGTGTACATCTGAAGAAAGTTTATAAGACATTAACCGGGTGCTTTTGACTTAGAGCATACAAAGTCAATGTGCAAAGCGTAATTCGACAATCTGTCCTTGTCCCTGTTCACCTGGAGGCGAAACATATCGAAAGGAATCGCACAACATGGAGTCTCAGGACCAGCAGTCATCGAAAAAGCTCTCTCCACATGACATTCGTCATCTTGTCCTTGGAACAACTCCAGACAACTATGAGAATATGATCCAATTCTATGTCAAATTTCTTGCCGCCAAAGTCGCCCATGGAAGTGAACATATCACGTTTTTGCGCTACGATGAAGAACATCACCGCCTGGGCATCGTTTCCATCCCCGGGACAACCGCTCGAAGCCAGATCGCCGGGAATGTTTCGGGCTTGCGACACATTGCTTTTGGATTTTCCAACCTGACGGATCTGGCGACTTTCTACGAACAGAAAAAGGCCCAAGGGATCAAGCCGCAGTGGATTGTCAACCACGGCATCTCGACTAGCATGTACTTTACCGATCCAGACGGCAACGAGTTGGAAGCCTTGGTCGACAATTTCGATACTGCCGAAGAGGCGATCGAGTACATGTCTAGCCCTGAGTTTCACGAAAATCCCATAGGCGTGGACTACGACCCCGAAGAGTTCCTCAGAAGGGTCCGATCGGGAGAGGATGAAAAGAGCATCAAAACACGACCCAACATTGGCCCTCGCGCAAGGAGGTGATATGCAAAGCACAAATCTACGGTCGTGGGACTAGTAGTTGCATGACCGCCACCTCTTCCATTACGCTTTTTACTGCTTCTCATTACACTTCCCAAATTCATGAGCAGCCATTGGGAACTTTCTTTGATGAGAGTAGTACATAGATAGACGGAAAATCAACAGAACCCTGCGTTCTTGTTCAACCTCCAGATGACGCCCTTTGGCTATAATATACAAATGACGTCCATTTATAAAACATGCCAGAGGTCTCCTGCCGCGATCCTCCTCTAATCATGTGAATGTGACAATGAACAAGTCTCTCACTTTGGTTCGAGACTGTCGTTGGTGCTGAACACCCTCTCCCGAAGTGACTTTCTGTGCTAGCTCTGCAAACGCATGAATTCGGCGATGCAAATAAGCACCACAATGGTCAAGCGGGCATTAGACAATCCCTGGAGGTAGTACGACAAGTGCGAGCGGATGAGGAATGGCCCGATTCCGCTTCAGCTCCGCGCGAAAGTCAGCTCGGCATGCTATCTGACCGCTAACTCCAATGGAAGAGTGGCGGCCGGCTGACGGCTCTCCCGAGACCCCGATCTGAGCGAGCGGGGGCCTACCAACGTTCAACACATAACCCCGCACTATTTCTTCACACTATATACTTGAACTGTCCAACTACTGTCGAGGAACAAGAACACTGTGATTGGGCTTGGATTGACATGCAGACGGAAGACATCAACGGCGACGAAGAGCAGCATCATATCGGGAATATCGAAGGGCCGACGACTGCAGCTGTTTGCGACATTTGTGGTCGGCGATATTCGCGACTGGAACACCTCATGAGACATTCTCGATCACGTATGTACTGCTAAAGAACACAGAAAAGAAAGTCGCTCACGACCCAGAGCAGACACCCATGAGAAACCCCACACTTGTCCAGTTTGCGAAAAGTCCTTTGGTCGATCGTGAGTGGAAAGCATCCGCATGAGTTTGGACGCACGCTCGTACTCACCTATCCCAGCGATATACTCAAACGTCACTTTCTAGGACACCTCGAAGACAGAAATTCTTCGAAGCAAACTCGCTCATCTAGAGGAGTCGGTCCGAGAGCGTCACTGGCATGTATTCCTTGTGCAGAAAACAAAGTCCGCTGCCAGGGCGGCGACCCATGCCGTCGGTGTGTAGCTAGGAACATCCCATGTCAGATGCGTTCGACACTAGCAGGTTCTTCTCTGTCTTCCAATGCAGCCGCCTCAGCACCTGGTGCTTCACATGTACCTAGTCCGCCTCTTACGTATCCATCCCCGGGTAGAGACTCGTCGCGAGAGCAGCAAATGCCGCCAGAACGTCTAGACATGCCATTGATGGGGAAGCGCCCATAGTAGACGAGAATACACCGGAAATGCCGTCCGTGACGGAACCACTCTCAACTGCCGAACCCTTGGATACAAGGCGCGTACCTGAAGAACATCTCCAACAACAAATGGACTGGGAGGTTGTACCTGCTCTGGTCTCCCACGAGCATGCAGCGATTGCTCTTAACCATGATGGGGAAGCACATCAACTAAGCGATCTCCAGTGTTCGATCGACATTCCGACTACACGGTCTGCCATTCCCACTAGGATGGATCATTGTAGGTAGCCATATCCGTTATCGTACCTGATACTGATCATTAGTTCCAGATTCCACCGTCGTACCTGAAGTCTTGCTGGATCAGGAGTCTGGAAGTTCGTGGTTGACAGACTTCCTCATGTCGGTCCTACAGCCACCATATCCTTGTACACAATCGCCACAATGCACGAGCGACAGCCAATCATTGATACAGGGAGATGTATTGGATTTCAGTGGACAATCTTTCAATTTTGCTGAGCTGTCCTGCCTTCCGGTGTCTCATGATTATGCAGGCAACATAGCCCAAAACTCCGAGCAAAATCTCGCAAGCGTGAACGCAACCCACTACGTGGCTTGTGAAACCTCGATGCAGAATGGAATCACTCTTGGAAACAAAGAATTTCAGCCTTCCTTCTGGTCCTTTGATCCTTTCCAGGCCGATTCAGGGCTACACTCGGAAACAAAACACTCGAATATCCCCCTAACGTGAATGAGACAGACATTTCAAGCGAAGCGAAGCATCCCCAGGCAATCTCGATTGATGTGTCTTCTATGGACCGAGATCATCTTATCGCTCTAATCTTGTCCCTGTCCGAAAACTCTTCTTTACAGTCGACTGTGTCACTCATGTCCTCCTTTCCTTCGACGAGTATCTTGGCAGAGTTGACCAATCATTCTCTCTCGGATCATATGAAGAGGGTGGATAATTTCATCCACGCTACGACGTTCGAGCCAAGCAAGCAATTCCCGGAACTGTGGGTGGGAGTGATCGCCTCTGCCGCCCTGAATTCCGCGCACCCATCAGTGCGCCAATTCGGATCATTCCTCCATGAAGCTCACCGCGCGTTGAACAACAAGCTTGTATGTTGTGTGTTGCACACTTTGATTGCACAAAATTAACCAAAGACGGTTAGGTTGCTCATGATCAAAACATACGGCTACTTCCCCTACTACAATCTCTCGCTTTGTATCTGGATTCTGGCATCTGGAGCGGTGATAGGCGGAACATGGAAATAGCAGAATGGCATAGAAGTTCCCTGGTAACAGTAAGCGTGTTCCGAGATATCCAGACGGGCATTGCTCAGTATTGATAACCGCAGATGTTGAGGCGGGGAAAGTTCTTTTCTATAACCCGCAATCATGCCCTTGAGCCCAAGGTTGACGACGGACCGGACGTCATTGAGGAAAAATGGCGGAAGTGGATATCACATGAATCTTATAAGAGGCAAGAAGCACTTCATAACCCAAAGAACATCACTGACGCGTTGTTAGGTTGACGATACATGTTTTCGTCGCAGATGTGCAGTGCTCGATGTCTCTTCTTGTGCCCTTGCTATTAGCTCCTTGGGAGATGCGATTGGAGCTTCCCGCCTCGAAGGAGCTTTGGCAAGCTAAGACCGCAAGCGAATGGCGCGATCTGTTCCTGGCTCAAGACAGTCAACAGCTTCTCCGGCTCCCATCTCTGGACGAATGCATCAGAGACTCTGGTCTGATCTTGCCTGTGAAAACAAGGATCGACTTTCACCTTAGCTCTCTCGCTGTGCTATCGACTTATTGGTCACGAATCTCTGCCTATCGCCAGGATGTCCAACAACGAAGCGGGGAGTATCTCGAAACCCTTTGCTCACAAATGCGGTGTATCGAGATGTGAAAGATGTGCAGGAGTCTTTCAAGATGATCTTCAACGAAAGTTGGGAGCATCTCGGGCCGACGGCTTCGATGTTGTACGAGCATCAATTCCTGTTTCTGCATTTTTCGCTTGAAGACGTGCAATCTCTAGCCGGCAAGCTCGGAGAAACGGAAGCACGTCGAATGATACCTATCCTCGTAGAATGGGTCAAAAGCGAAGATTCCCGGCAAGCAATATGGCATGCGGGTCAGATGCTCCGCGCTGCGAACCTCTACACTGATATTTTGCCAGCACAATCCTTGGTTGCCATTTACCATGCAAGCGTGGTCCTTTGGGCATACTCCCAAATCCTCTCCATCAACAACTCGGCCCGGGTTGCTGGCAGCGCATCTGTACAAGACGACCCTACCGCGACAGTACCTTTGAATGGACGCGGTGACGCATGGCAATTTATCAAACTTGGAAAAGGAACACCTGTGATCTCCGTTCATTGCAATCTGGGAGAGCAAGGTATCATGAAGCAAGTTCCGGTCAGCGATGGGAGGGCTGTGATGACAAGTATAGTAGATTCCCTGTTGTCCAAGAACGGGGTCACCAGTTCGGGCCAGTGCCAGCCCCTGGTGGCTCAATTGGGTCGCATGATGTTGGAGTTGGGTCACGCCGCTGGACGACTGTCTCAGCATCCGCTCACATAGTACAATGTTCATCTACCAAAATACTTTAAATGCCTGTTATCAGTCATTGCACCTAGAACTGTTTGCCATAACGTAATCCGCGGGGATAACGTGATTCCCCACTTGATGACCGATCCCACATGATGACCGATTTTGCACATCCTAGCTAAACATGAAAGCACAGCTCTAATAATTCAACCACTAGATGCATTAACCTGATGTTTTATGTACTTTAAGAAGAGTAGTAACAGAGCTATTCTGGCTACTAACTAACTTAAAAATATCGTGAGGGCGGCTGTGTGCTACGCCCGGAGCGTAACCTCCGCGAAACCGGTACCCAACCTGCCTTTCGCTGGCGCAAAGTAGGACTAGAAACCCTCCCTCTAGAAGTAACAGCACGCTGAAGCTTAGACTCCGTAGAACCTAGAATGGCACCTGAATCGCTTGCTTCTCGCTGGGTGCGCTGTGTGGAAGGCTGCGCGTGAAGCCTCTTCCGGGGCACCCCTACCCCTTCCTCTTCGAGACCCCTCTTCCTAGGCTTAGTAGCGTCTACTTTCGCTGCCCTTACCACTATCACTTCTCCTTCTTCTATGGTAGCAGCCCGAGGCTGCTTAGTAGTTTGCGCAAGCTTACTCGCTTGTTGCGCTACTTTCTTTGCCGCTCGTTCGGCCTTTTCACGTTCTCGCTCTGCTTTGGCTGCCTCCCGCGCCGCAGCACGCGCGGCCTTTCTTTCCTCCCTCTCACGTGCTGAAGTAGGTGTTCGAACTTGCTGCGGCTCAGGCGTGGTGCTCTTCCGTGTGATTGTGGCTATCACACGCTCGGGGTTGAACGGGTGAATCCCAGCCGCTTCCCATGCGCTTTTGACGTTCTTTTCCGTAAATGCGCGCTTCCACGCCTCGTGGAAGAATGTCCAGAACTGCCGCTTTGTAACATGAGTGAGACCTCTACCATTGCTCAGAAACTCGCTGACTTCTTGCGAGTAGTAGGTCGAAAGAGGCGAAAACATGCCAACATCGAGAGGTTGCAGCCTATGGGTCGAGTGTGGAGGGAGAACGGCAAGTAGAATCCGGTTGCAATCGGCGTAGTCGATGAAATCGAGGTTTACATGGCTATTATGGCCGTCTAGAATAAGCAGGCGTTGATCTCTGGCTGCTTTTCGCCGTGTGTTGTGGTCAAACACGTGCTCCAGCCACTGCAACCCCAAAACCTCATTACTCCACCCCTTCTCCGAGCTAGCGAAGTATGCCGACTGTTTTTCACCGTCAAAATCCTCTAACCAAGAGTCTTGCAAGTCTCCCGACTCGCTTTGGTAGATAAGCGCGGGTGGAAGGTGCGTTCCATCGGCGCAGATGGAAGCAATAAGCGTGATGAAGTCCCGGCTGCCATCCTGACTTGCACCGAGCAAGCGCCCACTTTCTAGTGCTTCACGTGAGACGATTCTTCTCGTAGACCTAGAGAGGCCTATCAAGAAGCCTTTCTCGTCGAAGTTGTACGTGTTTGACGGCGTGACGTCGTACTGCTCCATCTTTTTGTGAAGCTAGGTTAAGAGCGTTAGACGCGTATACTAGAAGCAGGCTGCACGCTACTATAACGCAGGTGGGAGAAAACTAACTAGGTCAAAGAAGTCTTGGAAGTAGTGCGAGTTATCTGCTACCTTGCGCTTGTGATCGATTGTTCGTAGGTAGATGCTAGTGAGGCGATCGCGGTGACGCTGGTAGAAGCGCGTGACCCAGTTCTTTCCAAGCGCAGTTTTTGCAATCTGTTCAGCAATATTCTTGAGTATCTGCGGTGTCGGTGGAAGGCCACGATCCGTAAGTCTATTAGCATGCGCAACAAGCGCCTCTTCTTGCGCGTCTGTGAGCTTCCGGCGCGTGTAAGAGATGGCTTCTTGGACTGTGCCTGTTTCGCCTTTGTAGCGCTTTGCTAGTGTTCTACGGTCGATGTTCCACTTTCGCGCAGTCACGGCATAGTTTATACGCTCTTGCGACTCTAAATCATCTATTGCGCAAGCTATACGAGTGTTGTGGTCCATTGTGGAGTAGGATAAAGTTGGTTGTTGGTAATGCGCAAAATCGGTCATCATGTGGGATCGGTCATCAAGTGGGGAATCACGTTATCCAAGCATCTGAATATGTGGGGGTGAAGTCCGAATTCTGGCTGCATTACGTTAAGAGATATTTATGCTTCGACCCACACGAATGATTTCCAGAGCAGTGCTTCTCAAAATTTCAACTTGTCTCACCGCTAACAGAAAGTCGACACGATGTCATCAAACAGCAAATTACAGCTTGGCAATGAAAAAGCCACCGAGTATTTCGGGGTCAAGCACGTGCAGCAACTTCGAGGTGATGAGGTAGGTCCTCGAGAGGTGTGTCCTTAGCACATTGTTCTGACGAAAGCAGCGTAACACGGATATCTTCAAACAAACCGCACAAGATTTCGTCATGGAAACCTGCTTTTCGTCCTACGACAGACCAGGTCTCACTTTCCGCGAGCGCGCGCTAATGAATATCGCCATGCTGGTCGCTTTGAACCGGGGAGCTGAGTTGAAAATCCATCTTCAAGGGGCGTTGTACAATGGCTTAACTGAAGAGGAACTGTGCGAGGCTTGCAGACATACCATGGTCTACTGTGGTGTGCCGGCGGGCAGGGATGCATTGTTGACCGCGAGCGGTGTCGTTACACAGCTAAAAGAGTCGGGTATTCTAGTGAAGCATGGGTAGAATATAGACCTCACGGCAGGCTAGAAGGGGCTCCGCTATGTCTACATAATTTAAGATTTACTTTAACGTAACGTAAACCGCGGGGAAGCGAGCCAGGTGGGGAAGCGAACCACCGAAACGCGACTCTCCTATGTTCCACCATTACTGCTACCCACCATGGATGTTCCTACACCTAACGAACTCGCCTATACTGAAGCTGATATACAGGACGCCATCTCTGCGCTTGAAAGAAAGGAACTCAAGTCAATTCGCAAGGCTGCAGGCGCGTTTAGCGTCCCCTACTCAACTCTACGCGCGCGTATGGCCGGACGGACTTCGCGCGCTATAGCGCATGAATCGGATCAAATTCTCTCAAACGCGGAAGAGAAGACACTAGTCCGATGGATTACACGTCTTACACGTACCGGCTTCCCTGCCTCGCCTGCGTTAGTCGTGCAAATGGCCGAAGAAATCCGACGCGAACGCGTGCAGCTATCGAGGACTTCGCGACCTTCTCCTCGACCGATTGGCGAGAAGTGGCTCGACCGCTTCAAAACCCGCCATCCTGAGATAGCTAGCATCTGGACTCGTCAGATCGAGAGTGCGCGCTTCAACGCGACAAGTCATGACGCCGTAAAGAGGTGGTTTGACGCAGTGACAGAACTGTTTGTGCAACACAACTATCCTCCAGAGCGCGTCTACAACATGGACGAGTCTGGCTTTGCTGTCGGAGCGAGTCAGTCGTCAAGAGCTTTGGTCAACATACGTGAGACATCTAGCTGGAAGCAGGTTGGAAGCCGGCAAGAGTGGATAACGGCGATCGAGTGTGTGAGCGCTGCTGGGGAAGCTGTGCCACCCTTGATCATCTTCAAGGCCAAACACACCAACACCGCCTGGGTACCTGCACATACGCCTCCAGACTGGCGGTTCTCGACTAGCAGCAGCGGCTGGACGTCCGACAGTCACGGTTTGCAGTGGCTGACTACGGTTTTCGACCCTTTGACGCGACCTGACGACCCTACGACACGAAGAATGCTAATCATGGACGGCCATAGCAGCCATATGACAGCGAAAGTGATCGCCTTCTGCATGGAGAATGCGATCGACTTGCTCATCCTGCCGCCTCACTGTTCGCACATACTCCAGCCGCTCGATGTTGGGGTGTTTGCACCGCTAAAGCGCGCGCTAGCCTCGGAAACCGACGCCGCTTTGCGACTTGACTCCGGCCGCATATCGCGTGTGGAATGGACGGAGATGTATATCCGCGCAAGGGCGAGGGCGCTTACAACTAACAACATCCTCGGTGGATGGAGAGGGGCAGGTCTTGTGCCGCTAAGCCCTATAACGGTGCTTAACAAGCTGCCTACGAAGCCAACTACGGCGGATACACAACCTCACACGCCTCCACAACAACCTGATCTAGACCTATCGCTAATAGATAGCTCTCCACCAGACGGCACCGAGCTACGCGAAGCAAACGCGCTGTTCAACTCCACGATCAAGGCGATCCAGGATGCTCCATCCCCGGCGAAGCGGTATGCGGAGCGGATGACTCGCGCTTTTGAAGTGACGCATAGCGAGCTCGTTACTTTACGCAAACAGGTAGAAGAACAGGAGAAGCTTCTCAACATGCGAAAGACTCGGAAGAAGGGCAAGCGGGTCGCATTGAAAGGGAAGTTCGTGTTTAGTACGGAAGAAGTGCTTGAGATAGCGAGGGCAGCAGAAGCGGAGTCATCGACTAAAAAGCCACGTGGACGGCCACGCAAGCGCCCAATTGAGGAGACGCTCGAGAGTAGTGGAGAAGAAGAGGCGGAAGTTGTAGTAAGCGACTCAGATTCTGACAGTATTGTTGTTGCGGTGCGCAAATAGTAGTTGAAGCTAGAAGGGTCGCGTTCGAGTGTTCCATTACCCCACCTGTTCCATTACCCCGCGGTTTACGTTAATGCAGTCTTGCGCTCGTGCTCTACCCGACCATGATTAAACCCTACAGTCTTAGGCGCTTCAATCGTCAGAGCTCTGCAACGACTTATTAGCGCCCAGTCAAGTGCTGTTTAGTCAAACCAGTAAAAACAACATGCGCTTGGTTTGTTATAGATACGCAACCTCGACTCGTTGTTGACAGTCGGCAGTCTAAGTCCTCGCACAGGAAACATGCACAACTTGAAGCTGGCTGCAATAAAGCAGAAGACTGTACTAAGCCCATGTTGTTAACACCTCTATCAGATCGTTGCGCTCAACCGTGATCTCCGATGACAGTTCGACAACTGAGGCACCTCACCCGCTCCGACCTCCTTCGTTCATCCTTCCCTCTCTTATCGATGATGACGACTTGGCTTTGATTCACCGAACCCATCTTCAGTTCTTCGTTTTTCAACCATTCTCTCTTTTCGGTCGAAGACTTGGTTGCCTTAATGAACACATATGCCTCCACTCCAGCCACCTTGCTAACAGCTATAGCACCTTCAAGATCGGGCTTGCCCGCTCCTGCTTCCATAGAGTCACCTTCGGTCGCGCCACTGCCGTTCGAAGATGTCTGTCCTAGCTGCGTCATAGATGTTGCAGCAGCTGCTCGTCTTGCGGCTTCGTCAGCTATACATTGATCGTGCAACCATAATCGACATGCAGGGTTGCTGCATTGAACCATGATCCGGTCAGGATTATGTGGTTGTTCATCCACACACAACATTCGCAGCTTCTATAGCGTTCCCGCTTAGCCCCTGCACCGACTGTTCTTCTGCTCTTACGTACCGATAGGGATTTGGTGATGTAGTTGTAGGTCTGTCTCCAGAAGTATTGATCTTCTTCGGGCGGCGCGGCAGTGTCGTCGTATTCGTCCCAATGCACCACATTCAAGGGACCGTTCACAGTCATCGCATCGATGATACAAACCTCATTGGTGGGTATGAGCTCGTTTTTGGCATGATACGGTGCAGGCCCGGTCGGGAGATCGCTCGGCCGGTTGAGCCAGGAGACAAGGATGAAAACCCGGTTCTCGTTCAAGGCGCGCGTGTCGTGCACTTGCGCTTTCCACTGATGCGCAACATCTATAACATTCTTCTTAATGTTTCCACGTGCTTTGATCTTCGCGCCTATGTCGGTATCTTGTCCTGTCTCTCCGTGGTCTACGAGGATGATCTCACCGTTCCCGATCGTCTCGGTGCCAACTAGTTTATCACTTAGTCTGGTAGCGTACCACAGCGGTTCAGCCTCACGTACCCGCGAATCTTGAGTAGCGCTTGAGCTGGGCCCATTTCGCTGCGGGCTGGATGGTGACGTAGGTGTCCTCCAGGTATTTGACCCCTTGCAACCCGAATTGGACACGAATATCCCCAGACCCGCTTTGCTTTGATTTTGCTTTCCCTTTTGCGCCGGCAGCACGTCCGTATTGAACATTGAATGGAGGCTTGCCGTTTCTGTCGCATTCTTCGAAGTATGCAGTCAACTTCTCGATTTGTGTTCTCAACGTGCGAGACTCTACGGAGGCCCCACTGAGGTCCGGTGGCGGGGTTTTGCATCGTTTGGAGGTCGGCGCATGTGATGGCGGCGCAGCTTGCGTTGGTTGTGTGACTTCACTGACACGGCGCTTCCTAGCCATACTACGCCTCAGGCCGACGCAGAGTGAAGCTGAGAAGAAATGATTGATAGTGGTCAGCCAGCACGAAAGTGATTGTAGGAGAATAAGTGAGGATGTACATGGTCAGTGTTTGAAGAAGCACGGCAGTAAGCGGCGCGCCTGTCTGTCTAATGTCTGACGCGGGGAAAGGGCAAAACGCGTTCGAAAAGCCGACGTCCTTGAACTCACGATACGCCGCTTACCGTGTCCGTGCGCGTGCCGCCCGATTTCTCACCCCGACAGGTCACTCAAAGATGAGGCTGTAAAGCCACACACAGTTGTTATTATCACAGGATGATTTGGTGGAGCACTATACAGACATATGCGATGAACTTTGTCACCAATACTTTCTTGGTCGAAGGATTTTGCGGCCGCGAGTGTTGTATGTAGCTGGTGGTGACGGGGAACGCGGCGCAGCAATAGCACGACTACAGGCAGCTGCACCACCACAACTCTGCTTCTTTCTGGGTGCTGCACTCTGTGAGGCCTTGCGCTTGCCTCCTTGGGATAGTTGCAGAGCTTTTGCAGCGTTGTGAGCTTGGTTCTGACGCTCTCTCTCAGCCTTGCGTTCGGCGACTTCAGCAGCCTTAACAGCTTTGAGCCGGTTGCGTTCTTCCTTCGCTATCACCCGCTGCTCACGCCTCTCCTGCGCGATCTTCTCCTTGTACAGCTTATTGGCGTGCCTTATCTCAGCCATCTCTGCTTTTTTGAGCTTCTCTGCCTCCTGTTCTTGTTGTTTAACCCTCTCACGTAAGCGTGCTTTCTCTACTCTACTAGGAGAGTAGAACTCGGCTCCACCGTGGTAGTCCTTGTGATGCTGAAACTCAAGGGGCTTGCTCTTCTTCTTGTGCTTCTTCTGAGTCTTGAGAACCTCTTCGAGGCCTGCAATCTCGTGGTGGAGGACTGTGTTTTGAACTGAGATGTGGTGGAGTGAGCGCTTGATCTTCTTCAGCTCTCTACTGCCTTCATCCTTGGCAACTTTGCGCAACAGAGTCTCTGTTTTGAGCCAGTCTTCGCCAGAATACACTGAACCAGAGCTCCTATCTGTGTCAGAGTTGTCAGGGGAGTCCTTGGCAAATCATTGGAGGATGACGTTGGGTTGGAGGGGTGCTATCCCCGTTGCCTCAAAGGACCTGAGTATCGGCCCCTGAGTAAACGTGCCCATCCAGGCCTTCCAGAACAGGTGGAAGAAGTCGCTCTTCTTAATACCTGACAGTCCTTGGCCATTATGAAGGTGCGTTGTAAGCTCCTTTGAGTACGCAGTTGATAGAGGCTTGAACATCACCACATCAAGTGGCTGGAGCGTGTGGGTCGAATGAGGAGGAAGTATAGCCAGAAGTATCTTGTTCTGGTCGCAGTAGTCAATGAAGTCCATCGTCACATGGGACCCGTGGCCGTCAAGTATCAATAGCCGATACTTTCTTCGAGCTTTGGCCTTGGTGTAGCGATCAAACACCTGTTTAAGCCAAGCCAGGGCTATCTCGTTGTTCGTCCAGCCTGAAGGTGACGAGGAAACAAGTACGGAGTGTACCCCTGGCTTGATTTCCTCCACCCAGCTTGATTGGATGGTGTTGTTGGTAGACTCGTATAGGAGGCCTGGCGGCAATGCTGATCCATCACCGCACACACACGCTACAAGCGTCACCCAGGCACGATTGCCATCTTGAAGTGATGCCTTGACCTCCTTCCTTTCCCACATACGTCTGCTGAACACGTGCTTTGTTCTAGAGGTGACTCCGATCATGAAGCCCTTCTCATCCATATTGTACGTATGCGCCGCGTCAACATTGTATTGGCTAATTTTTGATTGCAACAAGTCAAAGTAGAGCTTGTACTTGGTGTAGGAGTCGGCGTTGTGGCGATTGGTGTCCATACCCGTTGAGTATTGAGAGATGAGATGGATAGAGTACTTGTTGATAAAGCGGGTAACCCAGCTCTCGCTCACTGGCTCTGTGGCTATTGATGACGCAAAACTGCCTATCGTCTCTCTTGTAGGAGGTATATAACGAGCAGTAAGCTCTTCTATATACTTTACAAGCTCCTCCTCTTGTTGTGGGGTGAGCTTCTGTTGGTTGATGTTCTTGGTCCTCTGATCAGCCTGAACGCGCTTGTGATGCCGCGACAGAGTTGAGCGATCAACACCATACTGATCAGCAATCCTCTGATAAACGAGTTTTTCTCCTGGCTTCAGCGCATCAACCGCTATAAGCGCATCGTCAATACGTGCCATGATCGTTGAGTCATGGCGCGTTGAGGTATGGGTGTAGTTTGTGTTGATCGGGCGGCACGCGAATCCGGGCGGCACGCGCACGGACACGGTAACGTAAACTGCGGGGAAGCGAGACACGAAAACGCCGGTTTCTACATTCGATAGCTACTTGCGCACCGCAACAATGATACAGTCTGAGTCTGAGTCGCTATATGTGTTTTCAGGCACTTCATCGTCCTTCCTCGTTGTAACAGCCTCAGCTCTCGCGCGTATGTACATCTCCGTCCACTCTACGCACGATATGCGGCTAGAGTCGAGTCGTAAGGCGGCGTCGGTCTCCGAAGCTAGCGCGCGCTGAAGCGGCGCAAACACCCCAACATCAAGCGGCTGGAGTATGTGCGAACAACAAGGTGGCAGGATGAGCAAGTCGATTGCATCCTCCATGCAGAAGGCGATTACATTTGCAGTCATATGGCTGCCATGACCGTCCATGGTCAGTAGTCGCCGTGCCGTAGGGTCCTCTGGCCGCGTAAGTGGCTCAAAAACAGTGGTCAGCCACTGAAAACCGTGACTGTCGGACGTCTAGCCGCTGCGGCTAGTCGAGAACCTCCAGTCCCGTGGTGTATGTTTAGGTACCCATGCGGTGTTAGTATGTTTCGCCTTGAAGACAGCCTCCGAAGCCCAACTTGTGCAGGATATTATATCTACCATCCTTAAGATCATCCCCTAAATGCACTGGGTGGTAACTTCCGGGACGATATCGATGTAGTGGCTCTCCTTCAACGGCGCAGTAGTGAACGTCCGGTCGGATGGTCAGTGACCGTAATTGTCTCGAGCAGAAGGGTTGACTGTAGGGCTTGTGTACGTTTTGCCTTGGAAACGTGAACACATTGAACAGAAGCAGCTTCGATTGATCAAACAGCGTATGGGACCTGAGCTTCATCTCGTGTTGTGATTCGTTGCGATAGCGTTGGATGCGACTCCTGGCGGCGGATGCCAGCAGCAAGTCAAAGGTTCGCAAAGATGCTGATTGCGTTACTTGGCGCCCCGGATTCGGTGTTTTCTCCGTCTCATAAGTGCTTGCCAGAACCGAGGCCCACCTTCTCCGCTAGCCGTAGTCCGAGGCTCAGCTACAGGACTCGCCACCCACACAACGAAAAGCTGACTTTCGGAGATGACAATGTAGCGACGTTGTTTCTTTGCTTCAATTTCTGACTGGGTGCGCTGTCGAGTTGAGATTTGGCGCGAGAAGTCAAGCCTGCATTAGCACGTGGGGCTGCGGCAAGGAAGAACAAGACGAGTATCAGTAAAAGCTTAATAGTACCCATAACGTAGTTCACCACCGAGCGGCCAACCACCACCGAGTGGCCCACCCCACTAAAGTTGCGTCTATTACATGTCTATTACCTCCGCACCACTACACTCTGCTGCAATCTGCCAGGCACTACAGTACTATTCAGAAGCGTCGCTATCGCCTGGATCTACTATTTCTGCAGTGCAGGTGCGCTTGTTGTGGCCAGTCTTGCCGCAACGCCCGCAGTGCCTCTGCGCGCGCGCCCTCTTTGCAGGCTGTTCAGCTGCCTCCTCACCACCACCCTCCTTCTCAGCAATCAGATCCAATACGTCGCCTACTGCAAGGCTCTCCTCTGTGCGAACATACTTCCTCTTGCGTTTGCGCTGCTCTGTTGCTGCCTCTATTGCCTTGCGAAGACCTGCGATTTCCCTGGTCTGCAACACTGAATTATGACCTATGATAGCTATGCCTTTGGCAAGCGAATTGACAGCCTGCAGAAGAGGTGAAACAGGCGATTCTCTGTGCTGTTGTATGCGCTCGCGGACTAGTGTTGATTGGGCCTCTATCTCCTGCAGGTTGCCTGGTGTTTTGGATTCCCATAGGGTGGCCTCTACCGGTGGAGGTGTTGGCGTGCGAAGCACCACATCAAGCTTCGATAGCACTCGCTCTGGGTCGTGGGGGACCAACCCAGCGCCTCTGAAGCTTGCCTGGATATTCTCCTTTGTGATTGCCTTGTCGAAAGCGATATGAAAGGCTGGCAAGAAGCTCTCTTCTTGACTTGCGTGACTGAGTACCGTGACCAGCTGTCAATCTCCGTGTAGTACGCCCGCTTCAGGGGGCAAAACAGCCCACGTCAAGCGGCTGCAACAGGTGCGATGAGTGTGGAGGCATGCAGAGAACAACAATCTTCTGTTCCTCACAGTACTTGTGGAAACTGTGACTATTGTGGCTCTCATGGCCGTCCACAATCAGTAGACGATACATTCCTATAGTACGCCCCTTTGTATGCGCGTCAAAGTGCTTTAACCACCTGATAGCAAGCTCATTTGACGTCCAGCCGTTAGGGCTAGTCTCGATAACCCAATCACGAGGCAGGCCTGGGTACCAGCTTGATATGAGGACCTTGCCGCCGAAGATGATAAAGGGTGGGATAGCCCACCCACTAGCGCAGATGCCCTGGATGATTGTAACCCACTCCCGGTTGCCCGGCTGTATCTTCTTTGGATTGTTCCGCTTCTCAGTGCCTGTGAAGACCATATGAGCGTTTATCACGCCCATCATGAAGCCTGTCTCATCAAAGTTGTGTGTGTCTTCATCCAGGATGCCGTACTTCGCCTTTGTGTCCTCTACAAGCTTGAACCAGGGCGCTATAACGCGTGCATCTTCGTTCAAGGCTCGCTGACGATCGTATGGACGGCTGCGTCGAAGCTTGATATCGTCGATACGCGTCTTGAACCTGTCTACCCAGTTCTTGCCAACGGGCCCTTCCCACGCGCGGCGCGTAGATCATTGGCCATTTCTCCGACCATAGTCCTTGTAGCGCCTATCCCTCGCGCATCTAGCTCAAGTATGCGTCGCACAACTGCGTCCTCTTCTAGGCTACTAAGGTTCCTGCAGTTGGGCTGAGTATCGCGTCGTGAGAGGGTTCCGTCGCGTCGTCGTCTTAGCGTCGTTCGGGGACGTCAAACGCTCTGCTTGCGTGTCTCGTAGTATCTGGTGTCTTGGCTTGGGTAGCCTGGATAGCAAGGGACAGTGTGCCTTCGTTGTAGGTCTTCTGCGCGTTACGTGGTGGTGGCATTGTAGGCAATAGACATGTAATAGGCAAAGGTTGGTGAGGCGGGCCACTCGGTGGTGGTTGGCCGCTCGGTGGTGAACTACGTTATGGGAACTCATATGTTATCTCATGGATCAGCCGCTCCTCCAAGATTTCGGCTGTCGGGGCCGCGCTTCCGAATTCCTCCAAGCTCCTCGACTAATCACAACTTCCCAACCAAGTCTTTCCCTCGGTGAGGGATGGAGCTACACGCTTAATCATTAGCTGACTTGATACTCACGGAAATTAAGCGGAAACTCATCCTTAGCGCGCAGCGCTATGGGTCAGGGGTTCGAAGTAGTTTAAAGGACTTGGCGCGAGATCCTCACCGAGGGTATGAGTCATAAGATAACTTACATAGCGAATTTTACACTGGACAAAGGCGCTGCTTTAGAAAAAGATTGTATTGTTCTTAGAATTTGACAGTCTAAGACGTGCAGGTCACGGTATCTTTTGCACTTGCGACTACGGAGGGTCAAAGCCGGTGATTCGTCTAGGGTTGGCGTGGCACGGACAAGCTTCGATCGAAGCTTTGCGGGAACAGATGGGGCAGCGGGCTAACGATAACGTCGAGAATCAGCCACGCCGCTACTAGACGATTCTGGACCACCTGCGAAGCGGAACAAGGTTACCTTTGCGGAAATGGTGTAAAGTTTATGCTGGCAATGCATGCAACTGCATTGGGTTATGTTGAAAACAAATGTCCACTAGACACGTCGCTCTTGCCAATGATAGCGCTAGACGTCTAGAACTAGTTTCGGTCCTATAGATACTAAGCACCATCTTCTGTGGCTGGCTGACTTCAAGCCTGAGCAGCTCCGATAAAGCTGACATGCTCACTACGCCGGCAATTCAATGGCTTTGTATAGCTGTTCTTCGCCCAGATGGGAGTATAAGTATTGGACGAGCTATGTAGAGTCTCGCTCACCTCTAAAGCTCATTATCAGATTCATAGCGGATCTTGGTTCAAGATGTTCAGGCGTCATGCATCGACCTGGCTTTCAAGTTCAATTCTCATGATAGCAGTCAACCAGATCGTGGTTGCTACTGCAACTGTTTGTTCGAATCCACCATACAACATATTACTTCCGCTCTCATCGTACGCGCCGGCCGAGACATACTGTTCTTCACATTATCCGCTCCCTATCGTCACACACACGTCCACTACCTCCACGACCTCCACCATCACCGCCACCTCCACCGTGACTTCTACAGTCAGTTCGACTGTCAGCGCTACATGCAGCACCGACGATACCATCACGATCACCGATTCCGAAACCGCCACTGCTACCACTTTTGCAACTACTACTCTGACCACTGTGACCATCTACGATAACGCCAAGAGGGAAAACAAGGAGACAGCCAAGGTGATAGCAACCTCAGGGGGAACAATAACGACATATCCACGCTCAGCGCCATTGGCTGGCAGTCCTGCCAGTTCTCTGTTCTCATACTTGGAGACGCAAGCGGCGTCATTCATCAGCACATTTTGTTCCTGCATCGAGACACCCCTAACGACTACTGTCACTACAACTTCCACGATACCTACCACAACCACAAGCACGGTGACAACAACCACATCGCCAGTCACTACAGTCACAGTTTCCATCATTGAGACCGTCAGTGTGGAGACCGACGCAACCGTAGCAACAACAACGGCGACGAGCATCATCGACACTACAGCCACCACCACACAGACTATCCCCACTTGCACGTGGACTCAGTATCCCATCCACGGTGCTACGTACGAGCTCTACTATTCAGGGTCAGGCTATACTGAGAACGCCGATAACCCCGGCAATAATAGTCCGAAAGATCCCCTCCAATCACCCACGATATGTCCGGTTCCTTGTCCGCCTGCGATGCAATCAATCAATGCGCCGTGTACGCATCTGAGGACTACTACCTGTCGTTTGACGTTCATTTCCGCACATCAACCGCTCAATGGGAGTGTGTCCAGTATTATAATGGCGGAAGTGACCCGTCTTACTTCAACGTGGCCGATCCAGATGTTGTTGTTGCCTACGGATGGCAAGCTTGAGTAGATTGCATCTCGGCCATTCCCGCAGTTGACGTTTGATGGAGAAGCAGTATTTTGGTAACGTAGTTGACGGTGTGGTAAGATAGACAGGGTAGCAAACCGCTAAATCATGACCTCTTCCGCTTCAATAGCTGTCTACGCGTCGCAATAATGACGCAACCTGAATCCGAGCAGCTAGACAGGTCCTCAAGTAGTTCATCTTCCTGATCCCGAATCACTTTCTCGATAGTACACTTACCTGACCGTCCGCAAGTCTTTTCTTCGCCGTCTCCGCTTCCGCTTACCTTTGCGATTTCAGGCACCTATCGCGTGCTAATCACAAACCATCCTTTCAATTCGACTCGCTTACCCTTTTCTAGCCTTTCGGGCATGAAGAAGCTCTCCCTGTTCTTCGACTTGCTTCCATGAAGCCACGTTCTCACTACCCGTTTATCTAAAGCGCGGGTCATATGCTCTATATACTACATCGCCGAGAATAGAGCCCTCTAACTAGCCTTACTCGTAAAAGTGAGTAGCGCGTTTGCTACTCTGTTTACTATAGTCTTTCGTGCGTACTAAATCTACCTGAAACAGCGAATTGACGATGGGGAGATTGTTAGGCACGATAGTGCAATTGGATATCCTCCGCATCTAGTATAGCTTCACCTCGAGTAGGGATCGGTATCATGTCGCCTCCTGCTGCTACGACAATCTTGCACTGCCAGTTTCTGAGCGCTCTTGACTCTTTAGCAACTTTACTTCATCTCTTATCGCACACTCGCGTACAGCCTGTAACATTCACGGCCGTCCTGAGCATAGAACGCAGATAAGGGACTGCCTCTTTCGGGTCTCTTCCTGTATGGAAGGACAGATGCGACAAGGTGAAGGATCAATGCCACAAGGACTAGAAGAGCAAGGAAGCCAACAACGCTTATCAGAACAAAGACCGAGAATGGTACGTAAGTTTCAGTCACCAAGCAGCCTTGAGTGACATCGGTACCATCTCCGGGTGTTTGTATCAGGTTGTTAGCCCCGGCCTCCACCATGAGCATTGCGTTCAGATACTGCTCAATCCAGATCTGAACATAATTTCTTGCGGGTATGCCGGAGCCGTCGAAGCAGCCGCCTTAGAGAGTTTGCTTCCAGTCGGCTAAAGTCCAGATAGTTTTGATCTGGCTCAGTATGGCGCCGACAGCGTTGTTTATAGTGCAGTGGAACTCCGCACCAGGGGACCTTGTGATTGGTATCGACCGAAACCCTGATATCCCAGGGCACGGAGATCTCGGTGACTGATGCGGAGCTGCTCTAGACAACGAAATGAGTGAGCACATCGTCAGCAGTCGTGGAGAAGACTGCAGCGAAGTTATCATACACGTAGCTGGAGGTAGACAAACTGTGTCCCGAGAGTGCGGACCGCAGCAAGGTCGACGATGCTTGATCGGTAGTCAGCGGCAGTTACTGTCAGGTGGCATTCGTCGATCACGGTTCGATCGAGTTTTTGCCAGGCGAGTAGGCTTGGTACGTATCTTATGAAGTGTGTTGTGGCCGCGGCCTCAACGCTAACGATCATGAGCGATGCTTCTCAACTTTCTCTTGGTAGCCATTCATGGTAACCGATGTTCAGTTACCGTATCCGCCGAAGCAGGTCTGCCCGAAGGGATACGAGCGGTACGATAAGAATAATGATCCTAGCATCAGGTAGCGTACACGGCAACATGAAGGAAAGGCTCTTTCCGGCGCTAGTTGGCAAGATTGCCACTACCTACTCCGTCCACGACAAGATGGTGGTGAGGGTCTGTTCCTGCTCCCTCGATTTCCACAAACTCTAGCGATACGTAATGGAAGCAAGGAACGTGCCCGAGACTCTAAGAAACGACACAGGAGCGTAAGCTTGGCACCCTTTCTTGCGGCCGCAAAAGTGAGGGAGGCATACTGGCATCGGCCACTGTTTCGGGTGTCTTTCGTTTGTTTCGGAGCCTGACTGCCCTGGTAACGTAGTTCCCCGCGTGATGCCCGATCCCGCGTAATGCCCACTTCTGCGCATCACGAACAGCCAAACTCATTCTACTCCACAATGGACCTCAACACTCGTATAGCTTGCGCGTTAGATGATTTGGAGTCGCAAGAGCGTGTGAACTATGCTGCAAGCGCGCGAAAGTGGAACATCGACCGCAGAACGCTAGCAAGGCGCCATAAAGGCGAGACAGACACAATTCAACAAGCCAACTCCAATGTCCGCCAGAAGCTCACAAACGCACAAGAAGAGGTGCTTGTTGCGCATCTGAATAGACTTACGGACGGTGGCCTTCCACCGACACCGCAGGTGCTCAAGAATATTGCCGAACAGGTTGCAAAAACTAAGCTTGAAAGAACTGGGTCACCCGCTTTTACCGGCGACACCACGATCGCCTTACTAGCGTGTACCTACGAGTGATTGATCACAAGCGTAAGGTAGCAGATAACTCGCTATACTTTCAAGAGTTCTTCAGCCTAGTTAGTTTTGTCCTACCTACGTTGTAGCAGCGTGCGGCCTACTTCTAGTATACGTGTTTAACACTCTCAACACAGCTTCACAGAAAGAGGGAGCAGTATAACGTCACGCCGTCAAACACGTACAACTTCGACGAGAAAGGCTTCTTGATAGGCCTCTCTAGGTCTACAAGAAGGATTGTCTCACGTGAGCACGGTTCTTCAGTCCCGCTCGGGTTGAGCGAGCTCGCCAGCAAGCAGCCGACGAAGTGGAGGCGGAGCGCCAACGCAAGCAAGCTATACAAGATCGCAAGCTTGAAGCAGCTAGAGCACGAGCAGACAAAGCGCGCGAGAGGGAGGAAAGAAAGGCCGCGCGTGTTGCGGCGCGGGAGGCAGCCAAAGCAGAGCGGGAGCGTGAAAAGGCCGAACGAGCGGCAAAGAAAGTAGCGCAACAAGCGAGTAAGCTTGCGCAAACCACCAAGCAGCCTCGGGCTGCTACTATAGAAGAAGGAGAAGTGATAGTGGTAAGGGCAGCGAAAGTAGACGCTGCTAAGCCTAGGAAGAGGGGTCTCGAAGAGGAAGGGGTAGGGGTGCCCCGGAAGAGGCTTCACGCGCAGCCTTCCACACAGCGCACCCAGCAAGACGCGTGCGATTTGGGTGCTATTTCAGGTTCCAAGGACTCCAAGGTTCAACGTGACGTTATATCTAGAAGGAGGGTCTCTAGCCCCACTTTGCGACAGCGAAAGGCAGGTTAGGTACCGGTTTCGCAAAGGTTACGCTCCGGGCGCAGCACACAGCCGCCCTCACCATATTTCCAAGTTAGCCAGGAGCTAGAACAGTTCTGTTACTACTCCGCTCATACTACACGAAACGTGAGGCCGATTCACGTAGTGGTCAAGTTGTTAGAGCAGTGTTTTCATGTTTTGCTAGGATGCGTAAAAGTGGGCATTACGCGGGATCGGGCATCACGCGGGGAACTACGTTAGTGCTAGAACTCAATCCATACAGTGTTCAATCAGACCGAGTCCCCACCTGACCTCCGCTGGTCGGCTATCGTCGGCTAGCGCCCCATGTCCAGCTGCAACCCCGGGCCCTAGCACCCTTGATTATCTTCGCAGTCTCCGCAAGGACGACCCCGTTCCACACTTGGGAGCCACCAAAAGGTCTGGATGCCGTTCTGGTAGGCACAATGGAAGCAACAGCGACGTCTCCTATCACACCATCGGCCGATGTACCTGATCGGCAGAAAAGAAAACGTACTTACTGCGCTTGCGGCCTCAACTTGTAAGAAGAACCCAGAGCTAACATTCGCAAAGGGCGGCCCACCGCTAAGGCCCATAACAAGCGCACAGCACGGAGAACAGACGATCATGCGTCAGCGTCGCTACATTGTTCCGAGCACGGTGCGTCTGCTGAGCGAGGGAATCAGGATCCAAACTGCAGTCCCGCTTCTTCTCCGAACCCAGGTTGGAGCTCTGTGAACACACAACCTACAAGCACTTCATCACCATCCACCCCTCTCTCCTACCTCAGCGTTATCTGTCAGGCGCTACAAGCAAACCCAGATGGACTTCGGACGACCGAGATACTGTCATGGATGGAAAAGCACCATCCTAGCGATATACTTAGCCGCGATAGCAGCAGAATAAAGAGTGGGATATCTGCGACACTGAGCACGTATGCTAAAGGGGTCAATCCGAGATTTGTGGGACGGAGTCAAGGCAAGGGCAGAGAGGGCCAAGGCTTTCTGTGGACTTTTGCCAGTGCTAAGACAAACCCATTGCGTCGAACGTGCGGACCATCGGAAAGTGGTGCTGAAGGAGACGCTCCTGACACGCTTGCGAACACTCCCAATGCCGGTATAGAAGCAGAGAAGCCATCGCAGCCCCTTGTTACAGACACCAACAACTACAGCGATGCTAGCGTGGGGGCGACTGCAACTCCAGCAAGACGCGGCGGGATGTCAGAGGAGGAGAACGCAGATCGTTCGTATGCAGGAACCGACAACGTAGCATCGGAGAGGCTAGCTGCAGACCGCCGAACTGCCGTTACCGACGGTGCCCTTTGTCACCACAAGACCACAGTGGCACTGGTGAAGAGCTCGATACGGGGAACAGTCATGGTGAAGCGCGTGAGGGAACGCAAGAGGAAGGAGAGAGGGTTGGGCGGTTGTTGAGGTCGACGACGGCAGCGACGGTTAGGTCAGGTAGTGGAGTACCAACCGAGCGTTCACCACCTCAAGAGCCTACACTGTCCTTGTCTCCGAATGAGGATGTTCCGGACCAGGAGAGAAGTACCGCTTTGCCAGCATCGAACCAGCGGACGCCGTTTTCGACTTCAAAGAACGCTGACCTGGACGACTCCACGACACAGGAACTGATCATGATGGGCAGGAAAGTCAAGGAGTATCAACAACATCGGCGCGCGCTACGTCTTGCAGAGGAGGAGCTCGGGCAGTGTTCGTCTGATGTCAGGGAGGCAGAAGTAGGTCTTGCATCACAGGCCAAGCGCATGGAGGATATATGTGCACAAATCGAGACTTTACAACGGGAGCAGAGAGATGTGCAACAGAGGGTGCAAGATCTCAATCGTTCTGTGGAAGAGAGAAGACTCAAGTTAGAGGAGGTAGAGCAAAGTCGGGGCTACCATCTCAGAGAAACGCGTCAAATCGAGAGGGATCTTGGGCTCTCACGAGATGTTTGAGCAAGTTATAATTGAACCTTGTGAGGATATAGAAAGAGAAGGGAAGCAGAACGGTAGGAAACTTCGACCACGTGTGTTGCGGTCAAACCTTTGTAGCATCTTGGTCACTGGCGACATGTCTTCTTTGTACATATTGAACGAAGCCATTGCTGAGATATTGGTCTGAGGGTGTGTCGTTAATGGTCACGCGTGACTTAGTCCAAGCATCCGTTCCAAACAAGGACATCCTTACTGGTGATTCGGGATATGTGCTGCTCCTCTTCCAGTATAACGGCGGGCAAGTCGGGGTGCGCGAAAAACAGTTGACGGAGCTTTACGTCCGGCACAGTACGATCTTTCCGGAAACAGAGTTTTGCGCATATGATGACTGGACATTCGTTTCGATGACTGGGGAACCAATGTGTTGCAAGCATGCTAGACATCCTTGACCTGACCAAACGTGAACGGGCTGCAAAAGGAAGTGTCCACGGAATCAGATGAACAAAACTGCGCGTAATTAACCAAGCGAGATGTTGGTTAAGCGATGGCAAAGCCTGCTTAACTGACAAGATCGCTTCTGGAATAACGTGCTCAACATCCATGCAAGATTCGCAGTTGACTGGTGGCAGCGCCAGCTCAGCAAAGCCAGGCAGGATACGCGTGGATGGCCTAGATCTACAGGGGTTTAGAGTCAGGGCTCCCGATTACTGCCTTCTCGGCTATAGAAGCTTTCCTTACCTAACCGTCAATGACTCGACAACTCGATCGAAGGACCTCTGTAGGATCCTGAACAGAACCCTTGTTCCAGTCGGGACAGAAGGGCCTTTGTCGGACTCCCGGTAAAATCATCCACTGCCGCTTGGCTCGATGCACAATGCCTGCCGACAACATCTGTTTCCAGCAAGGCATTCATCGATGAGAACTTGCACTCCCCATGAACAGCACGTTGAGCATACCTTCTGGAAAGTTGGATCGCAACTGACATGGATAAAGAGGACGTTTCAGTCACTCGTGCTGCGACGCAAGTTCTTCCCTCAATACCTTGAGTCTTAGTGTACGTTAGCTTCAATCGTTCCTACTCAGCTTCGTGATTGGTGATCGAGATAGTACTGACAGATACTCGTCTGATGGTGTCAAGTTTGGTTTGGATGTTGGCTCCACTCCAAGAGTTATAAGATGGACAGCGGCCGATGTCCGAGGGTTTTGTTTGTGCTGCACTGCTGAAGCTGGTATCCTCTAGTGTGGTCAATATATGTAGAGCAAGGAATGGAGCCGGCAGACTTACGGATTCTTCGGTCTAAACCTTGGTTCTATCATAGCTGTCTCCGCGAGAGCGGTTCCCTTCTCATCCCTGTATGGCGCTTGTGGTAACGTACCGTGTCCGTGCACCCAATGCACGGATTCACTCAATGCACGCGGAACATCACAACAGCTTAACAAGAAATGAGGCTGTAGAGCCACCCACAATAGCTATTATCACAAGACTTTGTAGTGGAGTACTATGTTGATGCTTGCGATCACTTCTTGCTACTTATATTTACTTGGAAGCCTGACGTTGCGGCCGCGGCGGGTAGTGACAGCTAGGGAGGTGATGCAGCCCCTGAGGCTTCCCCACTACCCACAGCATCAACAACACGTTTCTGGCGCTTGCTCTTCTGTGCAGGTGGACGTGAGGCTTTCCTCTTACCCTTATGGGATAAATGGAGAGCTTTGGCAGCGTCGCGGGCTTGTTTTTGACGTTCTTTTTCAGCTGCCTGTTCAGCCTTCTCCTTCTCCCTTACTGCCTTGGCTGCCTCTCGTGCCTCACGCTTCTCTTGAGCTATTTTCTCCTTGTACGATTGAGCAGCTTTCTTGAGCTCAGCTGCCTCAGCTTTTCGAAGTTGTAGCTCTTTCTTTTCACGCTCTTCCACAGCTTGGCGAACACGCGCCTCCCTGACTTTCCTTGGTGACCAGAACACTAAGCCGCCATGGTACTCCTGACGTTGTTGTAGGTCAAGAGGCTTGCTGTGCTTCTTATGCTTCTTCTTAACAGTTAGGGCCTCCTTGAGCCCCTGAATCTCATGGTGGAGTAGTTGGTTTTGAACTGAGATGTGGTGGAGCGATTGGCTAAGCCGCTGCGCCTCCTTACTGCTCTCATCCTTCACTGCAGAACGTATAAGACGATTCAGTTTCCGCCAATCAGACCCACTAAGGGTTGTATTAGAGCTCCCCTCTGACTCCTGCTCGTCTGAACTGTTGTTGGTGAATCTGTCAAGTATTACGTCAGGGTTCATGGGTGATATACCCGTTGCTTCGAAGGACTTAAGTATCGTCGTTTGCTTGAAGGAGCTCATCCACGCTTTCCAGAATAGGGGAAGAAGTCACTCTTCTTGATTGGGAGTAATCCCTAGCCTCTCTGGAGGAAAGCTGAGAGCGTTGGAGTAGGCCTGTGAGAGAGGCTTGAACAAGCACACATCGAGCGGCTGCAGCGTGTGCGTTGAATGGGGAGGAAGTACAGCCAGGAGTGTCTTGTTCCGGTCACAGTATTCAATAAAATCCATAGCAACGTGAGATCCATGGCCATCAAGGATAAGTAACCGGTAAGACCGTCGTGCTTTGGCCTTGGTGTAGCGGCCAAACACCTGTTCAAGCCAGGCAAGGCCTATATCGTTGTTTGTCCAGCCTGACGGTGATGAGCTGACGTGTACCGAGTGTTCCCCTGGCTTGATCTCGCCTACCCAGCTTGATTGTATAGCTTTGCCAGTTGACTGATATAGGAGGCATGGTGGCAACGCTGATCCATCAGCGCACATACAAGCTAGAAGGGTAATCCATTCACGTGAGCTATCCTGGATAGCTGCTCTAACTTCCTTCTTCTCCCACATCCGTCTGCTGAACACTCGTTTCGATCGGCCGGTGATACCAATCAAGAAGCCCTTCTCATCCATATTGTATGTATGACGTGGTTCCACGTTATACTGCTTGATTTTGGAATGCAGGAGGTCGAAGTACAGGCTGTATTTAGCCCCTGAATCAGCCTTGTGGCGATCGCGGTCCATACCAGTTACCCAGTGTGAGATGAGATGGATGCTGTGTTTGTTGATAAAGCGAGTAACCCAGCTCTCGCTCACTGGCTCCTTGGCTATATCCATCGCGAAGTTTCGTATCATCTCTCGTGTAGGTTGAAGGCGTCGCTTTGTAAGCCCTTCTATATAGCGTACAAGCTCCAGCTCTTGTTGTGGGTTGAGCTTTTGACGCGTCGAGGCATCAGCTGCACGCGACGTTGTAATAGCTCGGTGCCTTCGCGATAGTGTAGAGCGATCAACGCCATGATATTTGGCTATCTCAGAGTAGCAAAACGGTTCTCCAGGCTTCAGCGATTCTAACTCTGCAAGCGCGTCCTCGATTGAGCTCATATTGGTGGAGTTACGTGGTGTTGAAGTTTGGGGTGGTTGGTGCCCCGCGTGCATTGAGTGAATCCGTGCATTGGGTGCACGGACACGGTACGTGGCGTAACTTTCCGTCCTGTTGCCGTTCCCGTTCCCCTGACTTCGTGCGTTATTCTCATATAGTCTGGTCTAGACTTCGCCAACGGTCAACTCTGTTCGCACTTGACATCATCTGCCGTTGTAGAAAGCATGCAAAAGAGCGCTCACAGAAAAACGGGTTACTGGTGCCGCCTGGTGAAGCTTCCTTTGCAGATTTAAAAAGCGCTGCGTCTCGTACACTTCAATCCCTTCTTCAAGAACATCAGTCATGCCCCCTAGAGCCGACTCTGCGAAAGAGGACCTTACCTTTGTCAATGTTACAGACCCTCGACAGATGGGCACGTCGACACTGAGGCGAACGGTCAGATCTAGAGCAGCAGTCAAGGGCCACGATCGGCGTCGAGAACGACTTGTACGGGAAGCTGAGGCTTCAACTTCTGACGCGCAGTCCATTGCGGATGAAGAGCAGCAGTGGCAAGCTGATCTCGACCAGCAGAACGAACGGGCTTTTGCCGTCGCAAGTGCTGTTTTGACAGGAGCAACACAGCCGGATCTTCGCTGGGCACGATGTTCAGACGATACCACTACAGATCAGTCTACAAGCACAGTAGACCGGTACAGGATCGCACAGCGTCTGACACAGCCCCGGCCAACACAGGGGACAGCCCTGTCCGGGTATCTCGGCGTCACGGATCCGCGCAGTTACAGACTCAAGAACATGCGAGAGTTGTTGCGGCACCATCCCGCACATGCCGTCTGGCTTTCGTATGACGGATCCGTCGCAGCAAGCCTTCCCAGTCTCGAGCCTCCTTGTCCCTCATGGGGAAGATCTTCGAGGCTGGCGGTGGAAGCAGAGGCCCGCACATCAAAACTCAGAGCGCCAACGGCAGCAGCAGCAAATAACAGAGAAGAAAAGAAGGGAGTGGACACTTCTACAAGCGCCATCGCAGAGGCGCTAACAGAGTTTGTCAAACGCAGCAGTGACGCCGCAACTCCTAGCCTCGCTCGGATAATCACCGGTCTTCAGGAGGCAATCTCAGAGAAGAGCGGCTTTACCGGAGCTCGCAAGCAAGAAGTCGCAGCGGCAGAGGAAAGTCAGGAGGCTCAACACAAACATTCAGCCCAGGTTGAGCTCCTGCGGCAATGTGTGGCAGACAACTGAAAGCTGAAAGCATTCGGGGTGGAGCGGGGGACTGAGCTTACCAGCATCAACAACGCGCTCATCAATCGCATCAGGCAGTCTCAGATCCCCAAGAACGATGAGATTCTTGCACGATGTGCGGGGTCTCCGGCTCAGGTCAACACGCGTTGCAAACAGACACCTGATCCCAAGCAAGAACTAGGGAACATTGGCACACTTCAGAAAGAGCTGGCTAGAGTCAAAGAAGGGGTTGAGGAGGTCTACAGGAGTAGATGCAAGAAGCGACGAGGATCTTCTGATTGGCAGCACAGAATGCTCAGCTCCCCACCCACCAGTGAAGGCATTACATGGCTATATGATGTAGTATGAAGCCGAATCTGAAGCCCACCCTCAAATGCACCACCGTTTGCTGTGTACTAGCAACACTGGTAGCTTGCTTGCAAACCGAGTATAGAATAGTTCAGATGTTATAGATTCTCATGGTCACTCAGGAAAAGTGGTTGCCTTCAATATTCGGAGTACCAGCCATTGTTTTTGATACACTCTTGGATCCTATCTATTATGCCAGCAACACAATTGTACACCTTCTTACCATCAACCTGGTCTCATGCACCAATAAGGTTATCCTCTGTCCTCTCATGAATGATTTCGTCACTACCGGACTAGCAATCCATGCCAGGAAAGAGCTCGAACTCCTGCTTCTTTAGCATGGCCCGGTGTAACAGGTATGCCCTAGGCTACACAATATCAGGCAGGGAGCAGTAGTATTGCAGGAAGGTAGGTACGGGTGACGTTGTATAAGAGAAGGCAGTGATTGGACTTGCTACATAAGTTGAGCACGAAGCTCCTATCTACGGTAAAGAAACGTAACAACATAGTCAAGGACTTCGTACTCAAGGACCAAGTGCGCCGTGCATCTGCGTGTGCGCTGGTCTTGGCTCCGCCAAGAGGTCGCACAGGTTTGCGCCGACCACGTCTGGCGGGAAGGACCCGTAACACCCAGAGGTGCTCAATTGAATTCAGATCTGGTGAGTATGGAGGTTAGTCTTTCAACAGATTGATGCCATTCTTCTTCGGAAAAGCTGCTGACTTTTTGGCTGCATGGACCCCATCATTGTCCTGTTGGAACACCAACTCTTGCTTGTACATAAGGAGTAGTCCCATAGCGAGTGCATCTATGTGGGCGGCTGCTTTACAGCCTTGCTTCTTAGATGACAGATCTCGGCGCATAACAATCAACTTAGTCTTTTGATTGCCATGTACACCAGCCCAAACCATAACACGTATGTCCTTGCTCTTGTTGAATGGTTGTGCCTTGTCCTTTTGGTATGCTTGGCCAGTAGTGCGCCATACGTAGGCAGCTGGTTTGCCAGATCCACGCTCCACAGGGCACTCATCTGAGAAGATGACTTTTAGCCAGTCTTCGACAGTCTAATGCTTGTGTAACTCGCACCAGTCTCTTCTCTTTTGAGCAGTAGCCTCTGACAACAAAGGCCGCTTCTTGGCAATCCAGTCTTTGATTCCTTGGTCCTTGAGAATCCGGTAAACAGTTGAATGGCTGCAATCTAGCTGGAGATCAGTCAAGAGCTGACTGTACGTTGAGAAGGGGTTTTGGTGTGCGTAAAGAAGGATAGCACGCTTTGTACGCTCTGCACAATGCTGTGAACGGCCTGAGCGAGAGTTTAAGACACCTTGTAGATTGTCGGAGGCGTTGTTGATGGTCCTGTTGATTGTGGAAGCTGGCACCTCGAAAAGGTCGCGTATCTTATGCTGTGGCACACCAACAGCAGCTGCTCCAACGGTCTGATTTCTCGTAGCTGGCGAGAGCTCGTCATAACGACGACGATCACGCGAGATAGCAGCAAGAGCACGAGTCTGAGGAGCCATAGGGATGGTTTGAATTGACAGAGTGTGTACAGATTGACGCGTTGCGACGGTCCATCGCGGAAGAGTTCCGGTGCTTTTGGCGAGTCACCATACCAAGAAACAATGACAAACATAATTCTGGCTGCGAGGGTAAACCCAAGGAGATGGTATTCTGCACCGTGCCGGGCTGCGATGGATTAGTCACCAAGCCGGATTTGCATCATCATATTAACAAGAAGCACAGGCGGAAGATGCCGCCGGGGTCAAGAATGTCTTTGATCGTCTCGTCGGAGCGCATGAGTGCCTGGTCGTTCTAGCCGTACGTACGTGCGGTCCAGTGTCACCGGCAGCAAACGAGCACTCCAACCACGGGCACCCATGTTTGTTAGGCACGAGGGAGTGCTCATCAGAGATCCCGGATGCGCCGTGTCGTGCCTAATGCCATTAGCTCCGGCATGCAACGCTGGACTTCCGCACGCAGAGATTGCTCGCGAAGGCAGATTGGAAGGTGGGAAACAGATTTGGACTGCCACAAGACTTCCCGTCCCTGACGTTACTTGCCACACTAGTACAATGTAGTCTTCATTCGAAATGAGAGGGCAAGACCATCCAACAGCGAAGAACCTTTGTCAGATGCTGGACGTTTCGGTGCATTGCCACTTTTTGATGAGCGCTGACTTACGAACAAGTGTACCATTCATCATGTTACAAAGCCATTCGGATGAGATCGGATTCTTTCATCGACGACCTCTAGATGCTCCCAGCGGTCATCCTCCGTCTCAACATTCAATTTCGTAACATCCTTGTTAGCGTTACCCATGAGATCGGATTATCAGCCAAGCCTCCTCCGCCACCTTTACAAACCGAGGTTGCTGGTACGCGGTAACCCTGGGTGTCTTCAGTTGTTGTCTCATTAGGCTTCACCGCCGACTGCTTGGTTCGGTCCAGATCCCGCAGATCACCTGCATGGCTGGGCCAAACCTTCTGTACCACAAACGATGGTGTTGTAACTTGTACTTGGTCACGTCACTCCAGTTGCTCTTATTGCTTGATCCTTGATGAGATCTCCAATGCTTTACTGATCGCTACAGAACATGATCCGGAGAACTGCAGGAGGCTTCTCCAGGAGTACAGCCAAGTTCGGAACTGGATGTTATTCGATTCGATACTTATGCGTGCTTCGCCTCTGGGTCTTGTCGCTTAGCTACGAGAGGCTCGTAGTGAATGCGGCAACTGGCGTTGGAACTCTGTTGCTCTGTTGCATGGCCCATTGCTTGGTACACAGCCATGCCCACTCGTCGCGCAATGGGTGCCATTTGCCGTAGTCATCGTACCGTGAACAGCAAGAAGATTGCGCATCCGCCTTGTGCCCTGGAGTGTGATTGCTAGATTAGGGAAAGGATTTCAACGGGTCGGTCAGTTGTGATGCAACCATACAACCTCACGAAACTGAACCTGTCTCCTTTCTTCTCAGCCTCGGATTATAAAACATTTCCTAGACTTTTTGTTGCTTCATTTCAGGCCAAGCCAGCCTTCGCAACGTCCATCCAGAGTCGACAGATGCCGGTCGAAAGCATCGTCTCCCAGTCATGCCAAGGGCATCCCGTGAGGAGAAACACTGTCCGGCGGTGCTGGGTTCGCTTGCTAAGATATCTGCAGGAAGAGGTACTTGGCGTTGGCCAAACTCTTGGCTCATGGACTGGCTTCCAGCGCTGTCCAATCAATATGGGTACCGTTGTGGTACAAAGCCACATGCCAAGGTCGAGTTTCCCCGTCTGGGGTAGGGTGGCAGTGGGACGGATCTTGGCCCTAGCGGTGATCTCTCCACAGCCATGTGGGTGCACCCGCACACCCTCTTCAGAAAGAGGCAACAACTGCCGTGTGAGTTTCGTAGCCGAGGCTCCCAAACAGGGATTCCAGTCTTGAATAGACTCCGGCGTCTCCACTATCAATTCCCGGAGAGTGTAGCTTCACCAGCAAATGGATTCACACAAGCACGGAGTACAGACGAGCTGACAACGTATATATCTGCCCCTCACCACGGCGGAGTGCTTGTAAGTCAGTCAGGTTCCTAGGCCAAAGCCTACCAGACCTTATAGAGCATATCTCCAACCTTCGTTCTCCGGCTGGAGTTCATTGTCCCTTCCCTCATTCACTTCTTCCTGATCAACAAGACATGGCTTCTCCCGAGATTAAAGAGGACACCAAGGCCGACTTCCTCGAGCGTGTGGAGTCTGTAGACTCTGATGCTATCAATGATGCCCGTATCGAACGATTCGCCCCTGAAGAGCGGAAGAAGATCATGAGACGCATCGACAGACGGCTTGTGCTGACCTTGGGTTTTCTTTACTGTGTGAGCCTGATGGATCGTACAAACACCGGTATCGCTGTTGTCGCTGGAATGGGCACGGACCTTGTTCTAATTGGCGAGCGTTACTCCATCATCGTCCTGGTCTTCTTCATCACCTACGTCCTATTGCAGCCCCCAGCCACCGTCATTCTGCGTAAGATTGGGCCGCGAGCATTCCTCCCAACTATCACCGTCCTGTGGGGTGCGACCATGATTGGCATGGCCTTCGTCAAGCACTGGACCCAGATGATCCCTCTCCGGCTGCTCCTCGGAGTGTTCGAGGCTGGCTTCTTCCCAGGATGCGCATATCTTCTGAGGTGTGCAATGAATATCGTCATGGCGTTTTCTCTAGCTGACAGAATCCATAGCTGCTGGTACCCACGATACGAGCTGCAGAAGCGCAATGCGGTCTTCTATCTTATAGGTTCAATGGCATCTGCTTTCTCCGGAATCCTTGCCTACGGCTTCAGCCAGATGTCAGGTCTTGGCTCTGGCGACGGCCTCGGTGCGCATTACGGTCCAACCAAAGCCAACCCACACGCTCCCAGCGGCATCAAGCCGGGTCTCTCCGGTTGGAGGTGGATTTTGTAAGTCAAGTCGTATGTCGGCTGTAAGATAACGACTGACGGTATGGGTTAGCATCATGCAAGGCCTTATCACCTGTCTCATCGGCCTAGCAGCGTATGTCCTGATTGTTGATTTTCCGTAAGTCGCCATCGACGCTGAGAAAATGGCAGAGTGTCGCTGACGCCGGAACAGTGAGCTTTCCACAAAGACCTTCGGCCTGAAGTTCTTAAACGAAGAGGAGGCAGCGTTCATCGTTGCGAGAATCGAGAAAGACAGACATGACGCGATTCCTGAAGAGTAAGTACTATCTGTTGTCTTTCTCGACTGTTGCTTACTACTGTTGTAGGTTCAAGCTCGGCAAGTACCTTAAGAACGGTCTCGATCTTAAGGTCTGGGGCTTTGCGGCATTGTTCGGCCTGACGACCACCTGCACGTATGCAATCGCATACTTCCTTCCCATCATCCTCCAGGCGGGCATGGGCTTCAGTACTGCCGCTTCACAATGCCTCATCGCACCGCCTTATGTCCTCGCCGCTATTGTCATGTTCACGTTTGCATGGTACGGAGACAAGTGGCACATTCGGTCTCCTTTCATCATCTTCAACGGCTGCCTGTGTCTTCTTGGTAAGTCATGCTTTTTCGCCCGTACATGAGTTCTCACATGCTAACAAGTAATCCAGGTCTTGCTCTCCTCGGCTTCGTGGAGAATGTCGGCTGTCGCTACTTTGGCGTGTTCCTTGCAACAACCGCATGCAATGCCAACATCCCCTGTGTTCTTACCTGGCAAGCAAACAACATCCGCGGCCAGTGGAAGCGTGCCCTGTGCTCTGCTACCCTCGTCGGAGCTGGTGGCATTGGCGGTATCATTGGAGGGACTGTCTTCAGGGATCAGGACAAGCCCGGCTACCGCCCTGGAATCTATGCTACCATGATTGCCAGTGCTCTGATCGTCGTCATCACCTTGGCGCTTGACCTGAAGTTCATGCGGGCCAACAAGCGGGCCGCAGCTGGCGGCAAGGTCATTGAAGGTCTGAAGGGATTCAGGTACACTTTGTAGAGCACCACAGCCCAATAATGCATGTCTTTAGTTTTTCACTCCGCAAGTCGAAGGGCTTTCGCTGTTGCAGCACTGAAGGTGCGGGCTGGCTTTTGACCTACTGTGGTATCATGGTCACTACAACTGGGGATGAAGTTGTGACTAATCCAGGAAACAGGAGATGGGAAGCGGCTCGTAAAACCCCTTTTCCCAGTCCGGCGTTGAATCACCCCGTCCCCGATCCCTCAAAGCGACTATGATCTCCGGACGGATTGCAGGTAGACAGTACGTCCAGAACCCCCCCCCCGCCCCCCGCCGATCTCCCTCCACGTGTAAACTGATTCCCGGATCCCGCTTTTCAGCGGTGACAGCGAGTATCCCTTGAGTACAGCGAACCGTATCACGTCGTTCAGGTTTTGGCTTCACGCCTGTTGTGGTCTGAGCGCCGGTCTAAAGCAGCGCACGACAAGGGCGCCTGCAGAAGGATATAGCTGCTGTATGTTGCATGGTGCTGCTGCGGCCTTTAGCTTGCACAACCCCACGAAGCTGCCGTGACGGGGTGAGGATTTCTGGATCTTGGCATTCGGCTGCCGTCACGGCCCTCTCCGGTTACTTGTCCAAGACACGCAAAGTGCGCATGAGCGGTGGTGTTAAGACTCGCCTACCGACCGCTTTGTGTCTGAGGCCAAAAGGAGCACTGCTTGTTACACAGTCACTTGCCAAAGGAAAACGTGACCCTATGTTGTGCTAGTGTTGAGCCTCTCAATAGGATCATATCGTAATCTAGCAACAGTCGCAACCGTAGGCGACGTACAATAAGCGTGCCTACGAGTGCCATCCTCCCCAATGCAGTCCTGCGCTCTTGATATATCTACGGGTCTTTGTGGTCCATTTTGGTGTGGGTTGGTCCGGTCTGAGGGTACCAGATCAGGCGAGAATAGTATCTGGTGTTCGGTCTAGCTATTCGGAGAAAAAGGAAGAGCAAGTTGTTGACAAAGCCAAGTGAACTGTATTTCTGCCTACAAAGACAAAAAGTATACATCAGTTCGAAATGCTGCCCGAGCATTCGATTTCCCACCCACTACCACATACCATCGCATGGCCGAACGAATTTCGCACGTAATGGTGCATGAATCAGAGCAGATCATTCCGAACGCGGAGCAAATGTGTCTTACTTTGACATGGCGCGCATCGAAGACAGTGAGTGCAGATGAAGACAATCGACTTCCACCAGAACTGCGCCTATCTGCTTTTAGACGCTCTACAGAAACTATCAGGTGATAGTGGTTAAGGTCTAGTGCGGGTTGGGGAGCGTATGGCCTACGGCATCGGTGCTTATCCTCATGCCAAGCCAAGCCAGTGCGCTTCCGGTTCGAGGATTCTCAGTCAACAAACAAGCTGTATCTTCCCTCTCATAAGCAGCCGTCATGCAGCAACCCGAACGAAACAGAGGGATCGGAAGCCATACAACATCCACAAAATGACGGCTGCAGCTGTTGGGCACAACACTTCATTTATAGTCCGCGAGCCAGTCCCGGCGCAGTCCGCCCTTCCACCCTTCAGCTTCTCGGGAGACCGTGACAACACTATCACCTTCAAACACCCAGGCTATCCCGACCAGTTCGGTCAAGACATACTCCTCACTCTCTTCGCTTTCGACCATACAAGCGGTGAATTACACTATGGAACGGCTCATCTTACATGTGCTATCGTAGCCTGCAACGCTTAGGATGGATATTTTACCCGCACACGCGACGGCAATCGGCTGCAGCTAGATAGCAACAATCTCATCCTCGACCGAGTGCTATACTTCCATGTGCCGTCAGATACAGGCAAATACCCTGTATATCCCAACTTCGACAACTGGGCGTTCCCTTACGACAACATGCCCCCTTATTAGCCATCCGCAGCGCGATCGCCCTCAGCTCAGATCTTCACACCACCTTTGATACCAGGAAGCTCGTCTTTGTGCCGAAGAAGGGCGAATGGGCTGTTCACTTCACCAACCTTGCCGATGACCTTAGCCAGTTGTACCACAATACTCCCTTGGCTCTTAATCAAGACATATCTTCCCCATACCTTCTCGTCCGGTTCGCCTGGACGATGTTCCCCTATCATGAAAGTCCTTGCGACAGGCGCCAGTCGGATGGTGCGGGTAAGAATAGTGGCTGATGATGAGTTTAGGGAGGTTACAAGGAAGGTAGAAGCCGAAGAAGCAAGGAACAAGTTTGAATCATACACAGTCGCAGTGCGAGTCCAAAGAAACGGAAGGGGAAAGCCACAGCGGACGAACCCGATGATGCCGAGTTGCGATGGCTCCAATCTACGAAGCAGAGGCGGACGCTTTGCGCAGTCTCTCCTCGTGCTTTCTATCCCACAGCCCCTTCTACCTCGCCATCCGAAGGTCAGTCTCTCTCCAACAATCCACCAAAAACGCTCGAGAAGTCGCTTTCTACCTATTCCATGCAAAACTCCTGCGACAACTACAGCAGTGTGTACAATCATGCGCAAGATATGGCACAACTGAATCGTATGTGGCTACTTCGACAACGACCCGCAGACTCCACCCTTTCTTATTGCGATTACTCTGCTGCTAAGGCGGCCGTCAAGGCTGGTATCTCGGGCAGAAGAGACCGGAGAGGCAGCCATCTGTGCGAGGAATGCTTAGGTGTGGGATACCGCAGGGAAGAGGATAACGGGTGATGATGCTGAACTGAAGTTCAAGGCAAGCACCTCACTGTGCGCAAGGCTCGTAGTGTATGAAGGGATGGGTTGGACGTATGCACGTCGCGGTCATGCTCCACACGTAATCCAGCTGGCGAACGAAGCAGGAGAAGCATCTCGGTATCCGAGCACTACTTCCATTGATGCACACATTGTCTTCGGCCTACCTGAGATCGTAGTCCCGAGTGTTATTAGACTGTTATGGCTCGATTGAATCACACTGTTTAACACCGTTGCGATCGGATGGTGCTATCTTGCCATCACATACCATTGCGTCCGCTCGAGACAACAACTTCGTTATACAATCGCGCGACGACCATGTTTAGCAGATTCCTCTAGTATATAGCCCGCACCGACAAGAGTGAAAGCAAGCGGAGGTATGGCAAGTAAGAGACCAGTCCGCGGCACCGAAAGTCATGGGTTGAGAGAGGTGGAGGATGCATTGCGCGAATGTGCGAGACAATAGCACTTGAGACCGGCGTCGGGCGTCAGCAGCGAAAGTGCGGGGCCAGGGCGTGATTTGATTGAGGGGATGGTTTGTTTGAGCATGGAGATTAGAATAATCTGGACGTTGGTTCTCCTTCGCATCGTGCCCGTGAGCGCGAATGACCGCTTTGGTCCTCAGAGATTGTTTCCCGATGATTCTACAACTTTGCCTAGGTCAGCGGGCTGGCCGCTAGATGTCCAAAGGTGTTCATCGAAGAGGGTTAGGGACGGCAAGGAGGACATCCAGGCGGACTTCTAGCAATAGCAACAACAACAAGCGTTTCCTCTGTGGAAGTCATTAGACCCGTTGGAACCGTAGCGTCGTGTATACCGGTAACCCTCACTCGCTCATACAAGTATCAGTGCAACACAACAACAGGGAGCGGGCAACCGATGCAATGGCAGTCCGGTTATTCGGTGTGCCTGTAGGCGGAAAGCTTAAGCGGCTGGGATCGATCGATGGCCACACGCCGGTGAACCTTGGCGCTCAAGCGTATCGGAAGTGGCTTCGTCTCCGCTCTAGTAAAGGAGGTTGCCTGACATCCATCGGCTTGATGTGGTTCTTGGCAAGCTCAGTTATTCCGGAGAGAAAGCCATGAGTAGCTCAAATAGCTCTCCGTGGATGAGAAACCTCGCGTTGGTGGGCATGCGTCCGCTAGTCTCCTTCGCTCGTCCTGCTCTCTTCCTTCTCGCTTCATCCTCGACCCTATGGACCGCGATCTCGCACGTATCAGGAAACGGCCTTCTCTGGCTTCGCCTACCTCCCTGGCTTCTCCATCGACATCTTCCTCCTCCTCCTCCTCCTCCTCCTCCTCTTTGTCACCGCCAGCCCAGCATGCACCACCAAGAGTCAAACGCCTACAAACCACCGTCGCGTGCAATCATTGTCGCAAAGGCAAGAGGAAGGTACAGCCGCAATACTATGAACTACTCTCTGTCTCTTCTTGCTTTGCTGACGATGTTTGCATTAGTGCGACGGGAAAAGGCCGAGCTGCGTGATCTGCGAGACAAAAGGAACATCATGCGAGTACAGCGCTGCCCCCAGCGAGTCACCCATAGTCTCCGTCAAGAGAAAATACAGAGAGTCGCAGAGAGAATCAGAAGATCTCAGGGAAGTGCTTTGGATGTTGCAGCATCGTACCGAAGCAGAGGCTTTAGACATCCTGTCCTGGATCAGATCAGGCATGAATACGCACTCCATATTGGCTTCGGCCAGAAACAGCGAATCAGTATGTCGAAACTCCTCAGATACAACGGTAGATGAACTGTCCACGAACGCTGCCACCGATTCGCCAGGATGCGACACACATTCGTCGATATCCGAGCTCGGCGCACACGGCATTGATCTTACCAGCAATCCCTTGTGTGCGGCCGTCGATGAGGGTGCTGAGCGGAGACTGTCACTCAGATACATACTTAATGGTAGGTATCGTACAGAACTGCACTAGTACACAACTACGCCTCTAATATTTCCGTTTCACCCAGACAACCACCAGAATCGGTATAGGACAGATCCTGAACGTGAGTATATGGCCACGTGTATCTGAAGTTAAAGCAGGTTGTATGTAACCATCCAGGTACGCCTTGCTGATCCGGTCGACACAGGACCTTGCGGTTGTTAATGGAAGCAACAGTTCCTGCGCCGCGCGATGATCGGCCTTTTCGTTCGCCTTAAGGGCTTCCAATAGGGGATGTAACCCTTCGTCTGTCCGTACGCGGGATAGAACTTCCTTAGCTCCGGTAAGGGAAGTTGCTTAAACTGGGTCAGACGGCTCTTTGATGCTCTTCAGATACTGCTGTTCCAAATGTTCGTCCTCCAGCCTGATCATTTCCATGCTGGTGCTGCCGTCTCTACCACCGGTTTCGCTGCTAACTTTGCTCTACCTTCCTCATGCGCCGTCTGGATATTCATTTGGCGCCGGGCCTTTGACGGCGCAACATCGGCATGAAGGGGATCCTTTGCATTCTTCAAGTTGCTACTCGTCTGCCCTGGTCGTGTTGCTGGGTAGGGGACTGAGCCCCGTCAGGCTATGCGGCTGGCGAGGTGAACATCAGACGAATGGTTCAGGGTCAAGAGTCAGACTGAGTGGGAAGTTCTAGGGCAAATCAGCCTGATAGCTACTAACTCCTATCAAACACGATGCAGTATGTGCCAGAGGAGCGGCGCAGGATTGGGAGAAGATGGAAATGTAGGCTGACAGACGGATCTGGCTTCCGCAAGGCCACAATCATTCGGCAGGTAGTACGGGAAACGACGGTGGTTCGTTAGCAATTAGAAGTGCTGTTATCCATACGATTGGATGTACTAGCTATGGTGCACCTTTTTGCGGACAGCTTCGCGGCACTACTCTGGGCCGGCGCTTAGAAGATAGTATACGGGAAACCAAAACCTGGATATCGTCTCTTACGCTGCTACGATACGTTTCGCATGGTCAAAGATGCATCTGCTGACGGCGCTGAAAAGCGGGATTTCGGAAGCGGTCTGCACATGGAGGCAGATCAGCGGGGCGAGTGCTGGAACTACTGCCTACCTGTAACGCGTCCAGAGGCCGTAGTCGTGTTAAGGGATCCGGGACCGGATGATCAAACATCGAACTTCGACTGGGAGAAAACTTATTCCGGCCTCCTTTCCATTTCCCGTTTCCTAGATCAATCATAATGCCATCCCTAGGTATAGAGAGCAAGCCGGGATGCAGCTTTACGCTATGATGAAGGAGGGAAGCTGCAAATACGCAGATACTATTTGTGCATCATTAAAGGGCTCATCCTCGGATCTCTTCTACTTGTAAACGTCTGAAGAGCGCCCGCATCCCAGCGCGTGCTTGATAACTCCCTTCCTCGAGGCTTGTAGGGAAGCTATGAAGACACACGACACGCCGGATAGGTCGTTTCTTAGTAACGAGGAAGTACCAAAGAGCGACCTTGCGTGCTTCCGTTAGTGTTAACTCCCGCAAAGTGGTCAACCAAGGTATCCTGCTAGACGCAGATATCTGGCTAGACTTCTGTGTCGCTCCGAGAAAGCTTCGGAGAAGCGCGCAACGTATGTAATGGACCTTGCAGTTCGTTGCAGATCCTTCAGATCACGGTCGGTGGCCGCAAGCAAGTAGCTACGCGCGTGATATATTCCGAAGCTGGAGGGTTGCATACTGGGACATTACGTGCTAGACTGGATGACTCTTACAACACTAGATCCAACAATCGTAGATGTTGCTGTCTTACAGTCCCCGCGGGGCAGTTTTCGGACAGTGGAACGCGCGTTTTCGTGTCGCAATAGACAGCCACTTTTCAATCAACAACTATGGATCAACCACACACTCCAGAACCCTCTTCTAATAACGAAAGTCGCTCAAAAAGACCTGAGATTTCACCTCATACGCGCGGAACTGCTGTTGGACTGAAACTCGCTGGGTTATCAACCCGTGAAGTTGCAACCCGTATGGATACTGCAAAGTCCAGTAACGTGTTTCACAAGTAAGTCGGCCACCCAAGTAAGTCGGTCACCTTACGAAACTAGAACGCCTGCGCAGCAACATTGCGCAATGCCTCAACAACGCAACTTGCAATACACCTATACTGAAGGAGATATATACCTTGCTATGTCTGATATTACATCCAAGCAAATTCAAAGCGAGAGACGCGCTGCAGCAGTATATACTGTGCCCCGATCAACGCTACAAGACCGACGCGCTGGACGGCGCTCTCGACGCGACCACGAGCCGAAATCAAAGCGCCTTACAAAACTAGAAGAGGAGGTGATTGTACAGCGTGTGCTGGACGAGAGTCTACGTGGCGTACCGCCTTCGAAGGGAAACGTTCGAGATATGGCTGATAAGCTGCTGGGAGAGCGTGATGGGAAGCCTTTTGGCAAGAACTGGGTTGACAACTTCATCAAGCGTACACCTGAGCTGCGAACGCGATGGAGCCGTCCGTACGATCGCCAGCGAGCTGCTTGCGAGGACCCGGCGGTTATCCAGCCCTGGTTCGCGCTTGTTCAGTCAATGAAGGCGAACTATGGTATCGCAGATGGGGATACCTACAACTTTGATGAATCTGGCTTTCTAATGGGCAAGATATCGTCTCAGCTAGTTGTCACAGGCTCGGAGAAACCTGGCAAACAGAAGAAACTACAGCCTGGCGATCGCGAGTGGGTTACCCTGGTACAAGGTGTCGGGGCGACGGGGCGCGTTATCCCACCCTTCATCATCTTCGCAGGCAAGGTCCTTGTCTCAATCTGGTTCAACGATCTACCTCGTGACTGGATTGTTGAGGTCTCCTCTACTGGCTGGACTAATAACAAGCTCGCGCTCGCGTGGCTTAAGCACTTCGATGCGCATACAAAGGCTTGTACTGTTGGGGCATACAGGCTACTTATTATTGGCGGCCACGAGAGCCACTGCTCTGTCGTATTCCAGGATTACTGCAAGGAGAACAATATTGTAGCTCTCTGTATGCCTCCACACTCATCGCACCTACTGCAGCCACTTGACGTCGTCTGCTACTCGCTGTTGAAGCGCCTGTATGGCGACGAGATCTCAGCCTTGGCACGCAGTCGCGTTTACTATATCAAGAAAGAAACCTTCCTAATTGCCTTCAAAGCAGCCTTCAAGAAGGCGTTTACGCAGGAGAACCTCTGCGCAGGGTTTCGAGGCGCTGGGCTAGTCCCACACAACACAGAAGCTGTGTTGTTGAAGCTAGATGTGAGGCTACGTACGCCAACGCCGCCTGCACCAGGTACAGTCGAGTGGGAGGCGAAAACACCACGCAACGCCAGCGAAATAGAGGCGCAGTCAACTCTAATTCGAAATCGCATGCAAAAACATCAGGGGTCTCCAGCAAGCTCTTTAGATGAGCAGGTTAGGCAGCTTACGAAGGGCGCTCAGCAGATAGCGCATGAAATGGTGTTAATGCGCGAAGAAACAGCGCGCCTGCGAGACGCAATTGAGGCAGCCACAAAGCGTAAAAGCCGTAAAAGATAATACGTACGGACAGAGGAGACTCTGACAGTGGGTGAGATAGCTGATCTGATCGCTGCTAGGGAAGGTAGCAGTCGTAGTGATGGCGAGAAGCCTACGAAGAGGGTGCGCGTAGAGCGGCGTTGCGGCCGTTGCGGCGAGACTGGGCATAACTCCCGCACCTGTAAGGTAGAGATAGAGGATGCAGAAGATAGCGACGTTTCTGAATAATGATATACTGTTCTATACACTGCTGCAGATTGTTGTGGTGTTGCGCAATGTCGCTACGTAGGCGTTCTACTTTCGTGGGGTGGCCGACTCACTTGGGTGGCCGACTCGCTTGTGAAACACGTTAGAACTTTAGCATAATTAATTATCTACAACTTTTATGTATAAAGCTAAGTCTGTAAAGGCTTGCTTCGTCATTAAGTTATAAGTATTTGAAAGTAACTAGTTTTGTTGAGAATTCGGCGAAATTCCGGGACTTTTGGCGAGGTATCATCTACCTTTCTACCTTTACATACTCGTATAATTCAACGTGAATACTCTTACATCTCAAAACCAGACTCATTAGGAAGCGGATGTTTAGGACGCCCTCTTAGCCTCCCAAATCCGAGAATAGGTGTCGGTTCGAAAGGCTGCGCTTGCATTTTACGTTCCGAAGTCAGTTCTAAGCAACCGTATGGCTGGACGAAAATCACACGCTATAGCGCATGCATCAGAGCAGAACCTTTCGAACGCGGAAGACAAGACGTTAGTCCGATAAATTACACGTCTTACGCGTACTGGCTTCCCTGCTTCGCCTGCGTTAATGCTGCAAACGGCTAAAGAAATCCGACGCGACCGCGTGCAGTTGTCAAAGAAACCACCACCATCTCCTCGACCGATGGGCGAGAAGTGGCTAGACCACTTTCAGACTCACCATCCTGAGGTCGGAAGCACCTGGACTCGTCAGATCGAGAGCGCGCTTCGATGTGACAAATCATGAGGCTGTAGAGAGGTAATTTGATGCAGTGACGGAGCTCTCTCTACAACACCAGTACCCGCCGAAGCGCGTGTACGACATGGACGTGTCCCGCTTTGCTGTCGGAGCAAGTCAGTCGTCAAGAGCATTAGTCAACATACGCGAGATATCTAGCTGGAATCAGATTGGTAGTCGAGGGAGTGGATAACGGCAGTCGAGTGTGTAAGTGCTATTGGGGAAGCTATGCCGCCCTTGATCATCTCCAAGGCCAAACACACCAACACAGCATGGATACCTGCACACCCGCCTCCGAACTGGAGGTTCTCGACTAGTAGCAGCGGCTGGACGTCTGATAGTCACGGTTACGAGTGGCTGACCACTGTTTTCGAGCCTTTGACACGGTCTGACAACCCTATAGCGCGGCGACTACTGATCATGGACGGCCATAGCAGCCACAGGACTGCAGATGTGGTTGCCTTCTGCATAGAAATGCATTTGACCTGCTCATCCTGCCACCGCACTGTTCGCATCTGCTCCAGCCGCTTGATGTTGGCGTATAAGCCACGCTGAAGCGAGCGCTGGCTTCAGCGATCGACGCCGCTTTAAGCGATGATTCTAGCCGCAAATCGCGCGTCGAGTGGACTGAGGTGTTCATGCGAGCAAGGGAAAGGTCGCGTTCGAGTGTTCCACTACCCCGCCTGATCCATTAGCCCGTCGACTATGTCATAGAGTGTGGGCTGACCGTGTTCATAAGCCAGCAGCTCTGAGTCGTGCTAAGGAAAAACAAGTGCTAGCTAGGGTATTATACCCAGATATTGGACAACAGTTGCCGTACATGCGGACTGCTGAACAATCAGTCCACATCTCTTCAGCTCATAAGTCATGAGCTTGGCAAGCCGAGCTGAAGGCTGACACAACACATGAATCTCCACCCTTTGCGCCTCTCTTTTCACCGATGCCTCTCCCACAACTCGCAGATTGGCCTTTTACTATCATAAGCATATTCTCAGAGCAGCTCTAGCTATTCTGTCACACTCATGGCTCCCAAGCTGGAACAAGTCTTCACTCTCCGTGCCTTTCTTAGCAGAGAAGACCTTCTTTCACTAGGGCAAACAAAGGGCGGTCAACAGCGCTACGTGGCGCCTGTCACACACGGCACGCTCTCCGGCCTCGGTCTCAGCTTCAACTTGATACAAGGCGGCAGCGACTGGCTGCTCCTCGATGCTGACTCCGGAACCGCGCATCTCGATATCCGCGCACAAGCTCGCTCCGACAATGGCGAGCAAATCTACTTCCACTACCCTGGGATCCTGAAGGTGGACGAGGCGACGCAGCTAGCGTTGCAGTGGAGTTCGCGGGCGAAGACCACGACCAGCCAGGACCATTATTGGTTCATTACCCCGACATTTGAGGTGAACAGCGAGAATCTGAAGTGGATGGAGCAAACGGTATTTATTGGTCATGGCCACTGGGTCATTCCCGGTGATGGAACGCAGGCAGTTGAGTACGAGATATATAAGGTGGTTTCTGCGTAACAGCAGTCTTTGAGACGCACGCAGTAGGTTGCGGTTGTTCAAGCGTTGAAAGACAGCCTCGTCTCGTCGCGTATCTCTGCCCGAAATCAGCAATTCACCTTCTCTCGGCTAGGTTGTATTGCTGTCGCTTGCAGTTGCCCGCTACGGCGTGCGATGTACGCCTTATGCCTGCGGCTCTGACTTTCCTCTTTGCGTTCTTTTGGGGCTCCTTGGTTGTCTTTCCGCCCTTTCTTTTCTTCTCTGAGGCTTGTTTTGCAATTTCCGTGTAGTAGAGAACTGAGTGAATTCTATAATCATCGAAACACAGGCTCTCCTTTGAATCAACGCTGATAGCAAGCCTTGCTCCAAGAATTGCGGCACCGCTTGCGTACCAGCACACCGCCAACATGCTTGATATCTAGGAAGGCTCATCATACGACAACATGGACACGCGGACTATATTCACCGGCCCAACGTGGTATCGCACGCGCGTGGAATAGCCGTGGTTGCAGTGTGAGCCTGGTTATCACAGGTAGGACGATGAAGACACCATCACTCGCAAAGAGATAGTGTGCGCGTTTTACGCAACGCAGGACGCGCATGGTACGCCATTACACAGTGCAGATCATCATATCAAGAGCACGGCTCCTAGGATTAGGCGATGTAGTATATGCGCTCGGAGAGAGCAGAGCAAGACGGGGCAAGAGCGGCGACAGGAGTGGGAGCCTGGCGCTGTCAAAAAGCGCGAGTGATCTCCTAGACCCAAGGGAAAAGGATCGCCGCGACTCCTTTGGAGAACAGATCCTTACTATGACCACATAGTCTTTGTACACGGGTAGTGCAGCATCCTCATCTTGACTTGCACAGCGCATGCTCCTCAAAGCAAGCCCTGTATTCCTCGTGATTCCACCTCATCAGCAGCAGCAGCGTAGCCAAGATTTGACAGAGATCCAGCCTGCTCTTGCTCTCTCCAAACGTCCCGCAGTCCCGCAGTCCCACAGTCCCACGGTATCATCTCTCCCTCCTCACTCTGCTTCGCAGCCAGGAGACTCCAGGTAGGCCCTTGCACCACCATGACGGGCAGCAGCGGCATCTCTGCATCTTTGTTTCCCGCCTCTTCAGTCGGATATCGGAGTCGCTGATATTGCGCCAACAGCTAGGTAACCAACTGCCCGTATGCGGCTTGCTGTCCCTCGCCTGACTGCTTCGTCTCAATACTGACAGCGATGGGACGGTTGGCGATAGGCAAGTGATCGGTTTGGTTGAAGGACTGCGGTCGGCCGGACACTGTAGGCTTTGTGTGCCGGAAAGTGATCTCCATCTCTTTCATCGGGTTGAGGGTTGTCGCAAAGTCGAACATCTTGCTACTTATCGTATGGCCTCACTACTATGAAGCCGCCGGAATGCGACGCAATCCAAGAATTTCCCCGCACATCTGAAATCCCTGCAACTGGAACACGCCCTCCGCTAGAACGCACTCCTCCCTTTAGGGTTCGCCCCGCTTCCGGCCCCCAGGTCCGGCCCCGCGTTCGCGAGCAAGTCGGACGTAGGCGAATCAGAAACGCGAGAACGACACGTACGAGAGCTGCGTAGGATAGACGCGTATGTGTGCATATTCGCCGTTGGAACATATGTGGTCTGCGATCAGCTCGTTTCGCGGGCATTGTCCATCTAGGCTTACACAATGGAAGCACACAAGTATTTTCCCTATCTGCCTGAGCATCGAATCCTTATATGCCGACATTGCCCGCATCGGAGTATAGTGAAACAATGCTCTCGCTTGTCTTGTTCGAGGCAAAAGTCATTGTCTCAATCGCCATGAGATTTTGGTAGCTGTAAGCAGTCTGAGTCTGAATCACTAATGGCCGAATACGCTTCCCAAAGTACCCCACAAACGAGCACGCCACCCAAACGAGCGCGCCACCTCCAGCGGGTCAATCCAACTAGGACCGCAATAACTCAACCACAACGCCGAAACTCAGTCAAGAATACTCTGGATCACCTTGTCCAGACGTATCTACATTTACTCTACAAGTCCGCACGTTATGACCGATGTTCCCGCATTGCCTACACCGCCATTGCTTCGGCCTAACCTTCCCAATCTGCTCCCCGTCTTTACCCTCTTCCTACTGCCTCTTCTTCCCAACGCCCTTTTGCACCATAAGGTACTGGCTATCCTGTAAGGTGATCGACCCTCCCTACGGACATGTGGCTTTTTGGCTCCACGACGCCTGCTCAAGGTCTGGTTTGCCTCTTCGAGGGAAGCGACTCGATCCCGGAGAAGGGCAACCTGGTGCATCATGCCCATGGCCCCCTTCGTAAACTGGTCGATTGCCTGATGAATTGGTGTTGGCGAGCTGCCTTGATGCCTCGCAATCCGGGACTTCAGGAACTCGGACTGCGATGTCGCCTCAATTGGGTTGTCTGGGGTCTTTGAAACCCAAGGGGCAGGCGGGTCAGGGTCCGGTTCAGAGTGCGTTGGCGTACGTAGTTTGACATCCAGCTGGGAGATCACACTTTCTGGACTGAAAGGGACAATCCCGGCTCCCCGAAAACCCCTCGAATGTTCTCCTCTATCATTGCCTGCTGAAAGGCGGCGTAGAATGCAGGGAAGAAGTCTTCCTTGGTAACATGTGTTATATGCCTCCGCATTAGATCCTCAACATGGCGACTATATGCTTGTTTGAGCGGGCCAAAGCACCCAACATCAAGTGGCTGGAGGAAGTGGGATGAATGGGCCGGCATACAGACGGTGACGATCTTGTTCTCTCTGCAGTACAGCTCGAATGCGGTCGAGTGATGGCTCTCGTGGCCGTCTAGGATAAGCAACCGATATGCCCCGGTCGTACGACCTTTAGTGTGCTTATCAAAATGCTAAATCCATTCCAGACCGCGCTCGTTAGTAGTCCAACCCCTTTCGCTAACAGCGATAACCCAGTTCTCTGGTAACAGGCTGTTGTGGTACCAGGACGAGAGATGGTATTTGCCGGCAACAATGATGAACGGCGGGATCGTCCAGCCTTAGGAGCTGACGCCCCGGATCACCGTAGCCCATTCGCGATTACCTTGCTGTGCCATCTTGGCTCTTCCATGCCTCTCGGCCCCTGTAACTACCATCCCTGTCGCCGAGATGACGCCCATCATGAAGCCCGTCTCGTCGAAGTTCCAGACATCCTCCTCCGCAATGCCATACTTAGCAAGTGTGCTCTGCAAGAGTCGGAACCACATCGAGATCGTCTCCGGGTCTTCACATTGGAGCCTCTGGTAGTCGCACCTTCGATTGAAACGGGTACGGAGAGCTGATTGTCGCTTTACGAAGTTGAACGCCCAGTTCTTGCCTACGGGTGGCGCGTCGCGGTCGCGTAGTAGTCGGTTCGCTATATCTTCCACACCGGCTAGTCTAGTGTGAAACGCGCGTGAGTCCAGGTCGAGCGCGTACTGGACTATCGTAGATTCTTCCAGATCCGTGAGCTTTCGGGATTTGGGTGCAGTATCGCATCGGGACGGTCGGCCGTGTTTTCGCCGCCTTAATGTCTCACGGTCGACTCCGTAGATTGTCGCAGCGGCTCGTATGCTTAACTTCGGGTCGTTTTGGATAGCCTGAACGGCTAAGAGTAGTTGACTGTCTTTGCGACCCGAGCTCATGATTACTGGTTGTGGCATAAACCCCGAGAGTTGAATCGTCGGGTTGACGCGCTTTAGTGGCACGCTCGCTTGGGTGGCACGCTCACTTGTGGGGTACGTTAGTTAACGTAGTCCGCGGGGATGTGGGTCACGCGGGGTAGTGGGTCAACGAATCTCTACCCTTTCAACTCCATTAATTATCTGCGCATTGCAACCATAATACAATCAGAATCAGAGTCGCTAGGTAGGTCCTCAAATAGCTCGTCTTCCTCCTCCTCAGTTATTTCTTTCGCCTTGCACTTACGTGGCCGTCCACGAGTCTTTTCTTTGCTGTCTCCGCTTCTGCTACCTTCGCTATCTCGAGTACTTCTTGCGTACTAAACACGAACTTCCCTTTCAATGCAACTCGCTTGCCTTTGTTTCGCGCCTTCCGTGTATTAAGAAGCTTCTCCTGCTCTGCCAACTGTTTGCGCATTGTAACGTTCTCGCTTTGCGTCAGTTCAAAAGCGCGAGTCATCCGCTCCGCGTATCGCTTCGCCGGGGATGGAAGATCCTGGGCGGCCCTAATCGTGGAATTAAGTAGCGCATTCGCTTCTCGTAGTTCGGTGCCATCGGGCGGAGAGCTGTCAAGTAGCGATAAGTCCAGATCGGGTTGTTGTGGCGGCGTATGCGGTGGTGAAGCGCCTGGAGTCGTCCTCGTAGGCAGCTTATCAAGCACAGATATTGGGCTTAGCGGTACCAAACCAGCACCGCGCCATCCACCGAGGATATTGTTAGCTGTAAGTGCCTTTGCCCTCGCGCGGATATACGTCTCAACCCATTCTACGCGTGAGATGCGGCCTGAGTCGAGTCGAAGAGCGGCGTCGGTTTCGGAAGCTAGCGCGCGCTTAAGCGGCGCAAACACGCCAACATCAAGCGGTCGAAGGATATGCGAACAATGAGGTGGTAGTATCATCAAATCAATCGCATTCTGCATACAGAAGGCAATTACCTTGCCAGTAATATGGCTGCTGTGGCCGTCCATGATCAGTAGTCTCCGAGTTGTAGGGTCCTCCGGCCGTGTCAAAGGCTCGAACACGGTAGTCAGCCACTCGTAACCGTGGCTATCGGACGTCCAGCCGCTATTGCTAGTTGAGAACCTCCAGTCCTTGGGTGTTTGGGCAGGTATCCACGCAGTGTTGGTGTGTTTCGCCTTGTAGATCAACAAGGGTGGAACAGCCAGGCCGGCAGCGCTTACGCACTCGATTGCAGTTATCCATTCTTGCCTGCTAATGATCTGCTTCCAACTACTGTCCTCACGTATGTTGACCAATGCTCTTGATGACTGACTCGCTCCGACTGCGAAGCCGGACTCGTCCATGTTGTAAACGTGCTCCGGCGCATATTGGTTCTGTATCCACATCTCCGTCACCGCGTCAAACCACTTCTTTGCGTTCTCGTAGCTCGTCGCTCTGAACCGTGCGCTATCAATCTGACGCGTCCAGATGCCTGCGATCTCAGGATGACGAGCCTTGAAGCGATCGAGCCAATGCTCGCCAATTGGTCGAAGAGTTAGGGCGGAAGCCTTGGAAAGCTGGACGCGTCCGCGTCGTATCTCCTCAGCCATTTGTATGGCCAACGCAGGCGAAGCGGGGAATCCGGTACGCGTAAGACGTGTAATCCATCGTACTAACGTCTTTTCTTCCGGTATAGAAAGGAGCTGCTCATCTTGGTGCGCTATAGCGCGTGAAGTTCGTCCAGACATGCGATGCTGTAGCGTTGTGTTCGGGACCTTGAATGCGAGGGCAGCCTTACGAACTGATGGGTATTCGTTGTTATCACAGCAGAGATCACCTTCTGGACGTCCTCTTCCGTATAAGCCTGTTTACTAGGTATAGAAGTACTCATGGTGGTTGGTAGTAACGGTAGAAGATTGGAGGTTCGCGTTGTAGTGACCCACTACCCCGCGTGACCCACATCCCCGCGGACTACGTTACGGCTACAACAGCAATTGAGATCAACCTTAGCCCCCACAAACACGTAAAGAACGATTTGGGTATCCCTTATGCCAACGCGCTGAACTCCGGCGCCGGTAACGCTAGGTAGCTACACATCTCTAGTAACATACAAAAATCTGCACAGCGAGACCTTCGCGTTAAGCATCGAAGCTCCCACAGTAGTGGCACCTGGCGTTACACACAACACGCCCTGCATCCTTCCCTGGTCTGTCCGCTTCTCCGCAATCTGGTGCTACTTGAACGAGTTCCCCGGCTTGTTCTGGAGAGTGGTCAAGTCGATTGCACGCGCCCTTCGCTCTCAGGTGTGGAGCCACGTGCCGCAGGACTGCAGGCTGTAGGCTCGACGGTACTGAAAGGGTCAGCTTAGCTAGTAGCTAGGTTGCGGGGACGCCTTTTCCTTGTCGAGACTTTCTGCACCCTTGGCGGTCGGACGGATGGAAGAGCTGTTGGTGTTGACTCCGAGGACTGAGCTTCGCTCTTGAGCTGCGCTATCCTCCGGCTCCTTCTCAAGCGAACAGAACCGCCTTGTCGCTCGGATCTTATCGCGGAGCATTCATCATGTTCCTTGACAGGTGTCGTAGATTGTGTGAGGACACCTGCAATAGTGCCGCGCTCTTTTCTTCCATCCATATCTATCGTCGCACAAGACTTTCGAACTTTTGATGGCTTCGCTGAGCACGGCGACAATTCTCCCACGGATCGTTTTCTCTTTCCTAGAGTTTGTGCAGGATCCGGGTAGGGGCTGACAGGCGTTGCCGGTTCAGGTATACTGGGACGATTCCGCAGAACTGCTTTGGCTTCCTCATCATCATCGCGGGCAGGAGCTTCTGATCCCCGACTCGGAGATCTATGCCCTAAAGCCATTGTGGGGATTTGCTGTGCAATCCACTTCAGCAGGATACTGTGCTCCTCCAGCTTCCTCCTTACGGTGCCTCTTCTAGCTCGCCAGTATGTGACACCTGCCTTCTCGATCCACTTTATCGACTCTGTCGCCTGCCCTGCATCTATGGCTGCCTGTAGCTTCTCCTGAGACTGTTCGATTCTTGTCTCATCATGTTTCATATCTTTCCTGAAACGGTCGGCTGTCCGACACTGGTAACGTAAACCGCGGGGTAATGGAACAGGTGGGGTAATGGAACACTCAAACGCGACCCTTCTGGCTTCAACTGCTATTTGCGCACCGCAACAACAATACAGTCAGAATCTGAGTCGCTTACTACGACTTCCGCCTCTTCTTCTCCACTACTCTCGAGCGTCTCCTCAATCGGGCGCTTGCGTGGCCGTCTACGTGGCTTTTTAGTCGATGACTCCGCTTCTGCTACCCTCGCTATCTCAAGCACTTCTTCCGTACTAAACACGAACTTCCCTTTCAATGCGACCCGCTTGCCCTTCTTCCGAGTCTTTCGCATGTTAAGAAGCTTCTCCTGTTCTTCTACCTGCTTGCGCAAAGTAACGAGCTCGCTATGCGTCGCTTCAAAAGCGCGAGTCATACGCTCCGCATACCGCTTCGCCGGGGATGGAGCCTCTCGGATCGCCTGAAGCGTGGAGTTGAACAGCGCGTTTGCTTTGCGTAGCTCGGTGCCATCTGGTGGTGAGCTGTGGAGCAGCGATAAGTCCAGATCGGGTTGTTGTGGCGGTGTATGAGGTCGTGAATCCGCCGTAGTCGGCTCCGTAGGTAGCTTGTCAAGCACCGTTATAGGGCTCAGAGGCATAAGTCCGGCCCCTCTCCATCCACCAAGGATGTTGCGAGTAGTAAGGGCTCTAGTTCTTGCGCCGATGTACATCTCCGTCCATTCCACGCGCGATATGCGGCCAGAGTCGACTCGTAAAGCGGCGTCGGTCTCCGAAGCTAGCGCGCGCTTCAGCGGAGCAAAGACGCCAACATCGAGCGGCTGGAGTATATGCGAGCAATGAGGTGGCAGGATGAGCAAGTCAATCGCATTCCCCATGCACAAGGCGATCACGTTCGCAGTAATATGGCTGCTATGGCCGTCCATAATCAGTAGTCGCCGTGCCGTAGGGTCTTCTGGCCGCGTCAAAGGCTCGAAAACAGTAGTCAGCCACTCGTAACCGTGGCTATCGGACGTCCAGCCGCTACTGCTAGTCGAGAACCTCCAGTTCGGAGGCGTGTGTGCGGGTACCCACGCTGTGTTGGTGTGTTTTGCCTTGAAGATGATCAAGGGAGGCACAGCTTCCCCGGCAGCGCTCACACACTCGATCGCCGTTATCCACTCCCCTCGGCTTCCGACCTGCTTCCAGCTAGATGCCTCGCGTATGTTGACTAATGCTCTTGACGACTGACTTGCTCCGACTGCAAAACCGGACTCGTCCATGTTGTATACGCGCTCCGGAGGATAGTTGTGTTCCACAAACAGCTCCGTCACTGCGTCAAACCACCTCTTTACACTCTCATGACTTGTCGCGTTGAAGCGCGCACTCTCGATCTGACGAGTCCATATGCCTGCGATCTCAGGATGGCGAGACTTGAAGCGGTCGAGCCACTTCTCGCCAATCGGTCGGGGAGGAGGTCGCGAAGTCTTCGACAACTGCACGCGTCCGCGACGGATTTCTTCGGCCATTTGCAGTACTAACGCAGGCGAAGCAGGAAAGCCGGTACGTGTAAGACGTGTAATCCATCCGACTAATGTCTTCTCTTCCGCGACTGATAGGATCTGCTCTGTTTCATGCGCTACAGAGCGCGAAGTGTGTCCAGCCATGCGATTCCAAAGCGTAGTACTTGGGATGTTGAACGCTTTACTAGCCTTGCGAACTGACGTGTATTCCTTTCTTTTCAGGGTAGAGATGGCATTCTGGATATCAGCTTCAGTATAAACAGGTTTGTTAGGTGTAGAAGTACTCATAGTACGCGGTAACCCCGTTACAAGGTGGAAAGGTCGCGTTCGAGTGTTCCATTACCCCACCTGTTCCACTACCCCGCGGTTTACGTTAGTATTGATATTCTCTCCAGTCGTCCAGCTGGGTCTGTCGGGTGCGATCCTCGTACAACTCGATCTCGCCCTGCAAGCCTCTTTCAAGCCGGTAGGTACGGACATGCCGAATGTAACTGGCGAACCTTTCCGGTGCCGTGCGATTTCTACGAACTCTCTCTTGATAGTCTCGGGACTTTCTCCAACACGCGAGTTGTTCTTTAATGATGTCCCATCCTCTGCCGCTGTTGCCCCGCCAGTATGATACTATCTCCGCATATTGTCCAGGCTCATCCAGGATGTCAAATCCCAAACCGATCGGATGAGAAGGCCGGCCACCATCTCGCGTCAACGCATCATGCGCTTCATTCTCCTCACACAGGTAATCTTCTTTGTGATCTTCCGGATCCGGCGTCGTTGCGGAGGTGGACCGGGAACTGGCACGGGTGACAAGCGCAAAGACCAGAAGCGATCACACTTCACGTGGATCATCTTCGAAGAGTTCGAGAAGATCGAAGCACAACTATCGGGCACCGACTCCAAGTTCTGGATTGAGTTGGCTAGGCATGAAGAATGCCAGTTAGAGTATCAAGCGAACGTCAATACATTTCTCGAAAGTCGCAGAGAACATGAAAAAGCACGTCGGCGCTCCCTCCATTCAACATACTCGGCATTCACAGTCAGGGCACCGCTGCAGCTCCTACTACGTCACATTCTCCTGGCCAAGGGCCTGTCTATATACTGTACGAAGAGCTGGGACGTGGCGAGTTTGGAGCAGTGCACAAGGTCGTTGATGTGAGCACTGGCTATGTGTATGCCGGGAAGGAGTTCATGCGTCCCGGCTGGGAAAACGAGGTTGCTGCGATGAAAAGAGTATCGCATGTATGCATTCTTCTACGGTCATGAATGTGCATCTTTGACCGTGTGTAGCAACGGATCGTCCGATTTGTGGACTTTAGACCAGAACCTAACCCCTTGCTGGTGATGGAGTACCTTCCCTAGGCAACCTGCGGGACCAGCATGAGAACGTGCCCATTGCTGTGGAAGACGCAGTGGCACTCCTCTACCAGGGACTTCAGGGCGTTGTGTATCTGCATTCTCAGTGTCTCGCACACAGAGACATCAAACCAGCCAACATTCTCGTCGAGTCTCGCAGTCCTTTTAGCATCAAGCTTGCAGACTTCGGGTTGGTGAAGGACATGCCTGCACTGCAGACTTGTTGCGGCACGGCCCTCTACGCGGCGCTAGAGATCTGGAAAGGATCCGGATATACTTCCGCTGTCGACATATGGTCGCTCGGACTTGTGGTGTTTGAGTTCGCGTACGGCCTCCCGAAACTGAAACGTGGACCTTTCCGTGCGACGGACTGGTGCAACCGGGTAGTGAAGGCAGTCGAAGACTGGGACTCGGACGAGCTTGTGGATTGTCTGTCGACACACATGCTGCGACTTGACTCAAAACAGAGGTCATCGGCAGACGACTGTCTCAAACAAGCAGCCGAAGCGTATCGTTCTTACCAAGCCATGCTTCACATGCGGTACCAGGAGGCTGAGTGTACCACGCCGACGGAGAAGATATCTACCTTCGGGGCAGACTTGTATGGGCTCGAGACATTCGAGCAATGCACACAGCTGGATACGGCACGTGTGTCTGGATCGCGTCAGTCATCTCACGGCCGATCTCGAAAGCGTCAAAGACGTGACATAGTCAAGACGAATGCCCAAGAAAGGCTCTCAGGCCAACCAGTGGCGGCAGAGACGCCTTTTGGAGAGAGCCAGCGTAGCATCCCTCCGAGAGGGATCTTGCGTTCCAAGTCCAGCAGGCTTACCGGGTACGGGTAAGGATGGTCATTGTTGGGTTGCACATGACAGCTCGTATCAAGTCTCAGGTTACCACAAGCGCCATACGGGGATGAGAAGGGAACCGCTCTTGTGGAGACAGCTATGACAGAATCAAGGTTCAGACCGAAGAACCTGTAAGTCTGCCGGCTCCATTGCTTGCTTTACGTGTGTTGACTGTACTGGAGGATACAGCCTCAGTAGTGCAGCACAAACGAAATCTTCTGACATCGTCCGCCGTCCATCTTGTAGCTCCTGGAGTAGAGCCAACATCCCAACAGAACTTGACACCATCAGACGAATATCTGTCAGTACCATCTCGATCACCAATCAATGAAGCTGAATGGGAACGATTGAAGCTAATGTACACCAAGACTCAAGGTATTGAGGGAAGGACTTGCGTCGCAGCATAAGTGACTGAAACGTCTTCTTTATCCATGTCAGTTGCGATCCAAGTTTCCAGACAGTACGCGCAACGTGCTGTTCACGGGGAGTGCAAGTTCTCATCGACGAATGCCTTGCCGGAAACAGACATTGTCGGCAGGCGCTGTGCATCGAGCCAAGCGGCAGTGAATGACTCAGCCAGGAATCCGACAAAGGCCCTTCTATCCCGACTGGAACAAGGGTTCTGTCCAGAATCCCACCGAGATCCTTCGGTCGAGTCATCGAGTCGTCGACGGTCAGGTAAGGAAAGCTTCTATAGCCGAGAAGGCAGTAATCGGGAGCCCTGACTCTAAACCCCTGTAGGTCTAGGCCATCCACGCGTATCCTGCCTGGCTTTGCTGAGCTGGCGCTGCCACCAGTCAACTGCGAATCTTGCATGGATGTTGAGCACGTTATCCCAGAAGCGATCTTGTCAGTCAAGCAGGCTTTGCCATCGCTTAACCAACATCTCGCTTGGTTGATTACGCGCAGTTTTGTTCATCTGATTCCGTGGACACTTCCTTTTGCAGCCCGTTCACGTTTGGTCAGGTCAAGGATGTCTAGCATGCTTGCAACACATTGGTTCCCCCAGTCATCGAAACGAATGTCCAGTCATCATATGCGCAAAACTCTGTTCACGGAAAGATCGTACTTTGCCGGACGCAAAGCTCCGTCAACTGTTTTTCGCGCACCCCGACTTGCCCGCCGTTATACTGGAAGAGGAGCAGCACATATCCCGAATCACCAGTAAGAATGCCCTTGTTTGGAACGGATGCTTGGACCAAGTCAAGCGTGACCGCTACCGACACACCCTCAGACCAATATCTCAGCAATGGCTTCGTTCAATACGTACGAAGAAGACATATCGCCAGTGACCGAGATGCTACAAAGGTTTGACCGCAACGAACGTGGTCGAAGTTTCCTACCGTTCTGCTTCCCTCCTCTTTCTCTATCCTCACAAGGTTCAGTTTAACTATTCAAACATCTCGTGAAAGCCCAAGATCCCTCTCGGTTTGACGCGTTTCTCTGAGATGGTAGCCCCGACTTTGCTCTACCTCCTCCAACTTCAGCTTTCTCTCTCCCACAGAACGATTGAGATCTTGCATCCTCTGTTGCACATCTCTCTGCTCCCGTTGTAGAGTCTCGATTTGTGCACATATGTCCTCCATGCGCTTGGCCTGTGATGCAAGACCTGTTTCTGCCTCCCTAACGTCAGACGAACACTGCCCGAGCTCCTCCTCTGCAAGACGTAGCGCACGCCGATGCTGTTGATACTCCTTGACTTTCCTGCCTATCATGATCAGTTCCTGTGTCGTGGGGTCGTCCAGGTCAGCGTTCTTTGAAGTCGAAAACGGCGTCCGCTGGTTCGATGCTGGCAAAGCGGTACTTCTCTCCTGGTCCAGAACATCCTCATCCGGAGACAAGGACAGTGTAGGCTCCTGAGGTGGTGAACGCTCGGTTGGTACTCCACTACCTGACCTAACCGTCGCTGCCGTCGTCGAGCTCAACAACCGCCCAACCCTCTCTCCTTCCTCTTGCATTCCCTCACGCGCTTCACCATTACTGTTCCCCGTATCGAGCTCATCACCAGTGCCACTGTGGTCTTGTGGTGACAAAAGGGCACCGTCGGCAACGGCAGTTCGGCGGTCTGCAGCCAGCTTCTCCGATGCTACGTTGTCCGTTCCTGCATACACACGATCTGTGTTCTCCTCCTGTAACATCCCGTCGCGTCTTGCTGGAGTTGCAGTCGCCCCCACGCTAGCATCGCTGTAGTTGTTGGTGTCTGTAACAAGGGGCTGCGATGGCTTCTCTGCTTCCATACCGGCATTGGGAGTGTTCGCAAGCGCGTCAGGAGCGTCTCCTTCAGCACCACTTTCCGAAGGTCCGTACGTTCGATGCAACGGGTTTGTCGCAACACTGGCAAGAGTCCACAGATAGCCCTGGCCCTCTCTGCCCTTGCCTTGACTCCGTCCCACAAATCTCGGATTGACCCCTTTAGCATACGTGCTCAGTGTCGCAGATATCCCACTCTTTATTCTGCTACTATCGCGACTAAGTATATCGCTAGGATGGTGCTTTTCCATCCAAGACAGTATCTCAGGCGTCCGAAGTCCATCTGGGTTTGCTTGTAGCGCCTGACAGATAACGCTGAGATAGGAGAGAGAGGTGGACGGCGATGAAGTGCTTGTAGGTTGTGTGTTCACAGAGCTCCAACCTGGGTTCGGAGAAGAAGCGGGACTGCAGTTTGGATCCTGATCTGCTCGCTCAGCAGACGCACCGTGCTCGGAACAATGTCGCGACGCTGACGCATGATCGTCTGTTTTCCGTACTGTGCGCTTGTCATGGGCCTTAGCGGTGGACCGCCCTTTGCGAGTGTTAGCCCTGGTTTCTTCTTACGAAGTGAGGCCGCAAGCGCAAAACGTACGTTTTCTTTTCTGCCGATCAGGCATCTCGGCCGATAATGTGACGGGAGACGTTGCTGTTGCTTCCATTGTGCCTACCAGAACGGCATCCAGACCTTTCGGTGGCTCTCAAGTGTGGAACGAGGGTGCACTCGCGGAGATTGCGAAGATAATTGGGGGTGCTAGGGTCTTGGGGGTTGCAACTGGACATGGCAGCTGGACATGGGACGCTAGCCGACAACAGCCGACGATAGCCGACCAGCGGAGTTCTGGCGGACTTTATGAAGTAAGCTGGATTCCGATCAGTCGCGCAAACTGAACAAGCGAATCGTATGCCCATGACATCAAGGCTTTGGTTTTCTGCGCTCTATCTCCCTTGTTAGTGCTGACGGAATCGGGCCCGCATTAGTGCCTGACGAAAGCAGGGTTTGGGCATTCCACAACCTGGCATGGACCATGTCTACAACAGAAAATTGCGGTTGTTGTTAGGTGGACTAAGTTGCTGCATCATTGTTCGTTTTCAGCTGACTCTTCGGAGAAGGTGTATGGCCTTCGGGATCCACAATCTGCTGTTGAAGGACGGACAAGACCTTGCATATGAATCACACAACAGCGGCGTCTTTCGAGTTGTCTTGGCTAGCCACTTTCGCTAAAGGCTTGCTTCTATGCGAGTACCATCTGAGTTGCCAGAGAATGACAGCTAACGGAACGCCTAGCAGCAGCACCCAGCTCAGGCCCGAAAACAAGACGACTCAGAGCGAGAACACCCAGTATGCGCGGCTCATCATCCGTGCCCCCGCCTCGCGATATCTCTGGAATTCAAGCTTTCGCACATGTGCTACCATAGCGTTTGCTGGCCGCGAAGCGTCGCGCAGCAGTTCCGACGTCGCGCGGCGTCTGTCATCGCGGTGCGACGGAGATCCTCTGTTGAAGGACTGTGGAGGTCAACCGGCCCACGCGATCGGGCACCTCTGTTCCGATCAGCTCTAATGTTCAGTAGACCGGCTCACTCTGTCACATCCGCACCTCTTAGGAGAAGCTCTTCATCGAACACAGTGTCACTTGCCAACTTAGAGTTAAGCTCATCACAAGCGAATGCCTTTGCGTGAGTGTGCTTCCTCCTCTTTCTGAGCCTATCCATGCTCCTCTTGCGGCACTGCTTGTGGTCTTCATCCTTCATCCTGACGTAGTCCTGAGGATAGCATCTTGTCGTGTGGAGCTGGAAGAACTTGCTGTAACCCCCTTCCAGAACATACATCTCAGGATAAGTAAGCGTTGGATATTGAGAGTAGTTCACAGTCCTGTCATGTTGTCGCACATGTTTGGCGACTTGGGGAGCGCGATAGATCGAAAACTCGCAATAAAAGACAAGCAGCGTGCGTGGTAACGGGGCTTGTTCGAAAAGCTTCTCCACGAGGAGCTCCTTGCCATCGTAGCGAATAGCGCCTTCAATGTGCCCGCCTAGATGCTCGTATTCGAACCGACAGTCAACGATTATGACATTTTCGAAGTCGGTCTGGTGCCTTCCATCGAGCACGTCAAGCAAGGTCTCCGGTAGTATCCGTGGAAGACTATCTGACCGGTACTCGTTTTCGAGATGTCGAAGTTTGTTACTGTAATAGTCACTGTTGACTTCAGCCGCGCGTATGCCGATAGGTTGACCATGGTTCTGCACCTCGTCGGCGTTCGGAAGCATATCTAAGGACCTTCTGACTTGCTTCCGTGATCGTAATCGTGCGACGCCTGCTTTTTCAAATGGCTGACAGATGGTAAGCTGGCGTTGTACAGACCGTAGAGCAGCGGCCTTTTCGTAGGGGTATGGTCCAGCATTCTGATCACCACCTCGTTCTCTCTTGTGGTAGTTGTGTCACTGTTGTCGGGTAGCAACCTGACAGATGAACATCGGAGCGCGACATGCTCATCGTCATGTTGATGTTGTTGCTCTTTTCGTTCTTGTTGTTTGTTAGAGGTCGAGCCAGACAGATATACTGTTCTCATGCTAGAGGCAAAGGAAGGCATGATAGTGGCAGAGTGTATCGGGAAGCGGCACTCTTCGGCTAAGCAGGAAACGGTCTGTGTTAGAACCGTGTAAAACATGCAGATGGGCTGAGCCAAATCTATACAGGTCGTGTTTGGTTATGCGTACCTGTGACTAGTATCCAGACCGATCAATACATCTGTGGCTGACCCTTGTTGAGCAAATGAGATGAATTGGTGAGCGGGCGCCGTCAATGTTGAGGATCATGAACAGTCGGAAGACAGTCTTCATGCGGGTAGAGACGGCTTTTTGTACCTCAACCTAAAACAAAACCTGTTGTGAAAGAGTATTCTGTTTCTCTATCTGTTGTGTAATCAGTTGTGTGAGTATTTAGACTGAGTCTCTGTAGATAGCAGTGCTATCTATGTTTGCCTGAGTCCAGATTAGGGCCGTTCGATTTTCAATCTCAATATCGCATGCGTGCGAGCATGCCCCTGAGCTTAGCAGATCCTTCTTGGGTTCCCTGCTCTAGCCTGCATCCTGCGTGACATTGATAGGGCATTGATGAGACGTTAAAACCGCTCATTTGCACAGACCGAAACTGTCAAACGGCGGACATCCTACTCGTGTAGTTATTCAAAATCAGCGGGGCCTTTCCGCTTTCTATCCGTAGCTGGAACGGCAAAAGTTGGCGAGTATTCCAACAACAGTTCTCGGTAATCACGCAACAACCACAAAGGGCAAGAGTCCAATATCGAGGCTTGCCGTCTCTATTCCTTTGCGCTTTCGTTCTGTATGAGTACTAGTGTGCATACAGGCTGTGCATTAGCAAAATATGGAAAAGTGTCAAAGTCGTGCATTTGTCGCGAAAATGGTCAATTTGCCTAGATTTCCATGAATCTGGTAGCCGAAAGAGTTGGCCAAAAGTCGCAAAGAATTGTAGTTTGCTGTAGCAGGTAAGCCTAGTACTAGACAACGAGGCAGGGAGCAGTAGTATTGCAGGTAAGGAGGTACGCTGGATTGTATAAGAGAAGGCAGTGATTGAACTTGCCGCACGAGCTGAGCACGAAGCTCCTATTTACGGTAAAGAAACGTAATAACATACTCAAGGGATTTCGTACAAAGGGTGAGTAGTGCGCTTCTCGCGGCATGAGCGACGTTCGCTCATGTCGCGGATGTCGCGAGCGTCGCGCATCTTCTATATGCGCGCTTGGCAACCAATGAAGTTGCCAAGCCCGTCGCGCGTACTGACCCGGGGTTCATAACACTCGTCCATCTACAGTATCAAAGAATACACGGCGCTGAACCTGCTTAGATGGGGCGACGTGCGACGTGAAGCGCCGTGGTTTGCGCCCAGAACGCAGGGCTGCGGCAAGTTGTACCCAACTTTGTCCGGGTGTTTGCCGTCGATGTGTGATAAAGAAGCGTCAATGCCTCTTCCAGTGCAAGGTCATGTGACGAGCAGGCACTGCTCGTCCCTCGGGCATCGCTAGCTTTGCTATCTCTACACAAGCTTTAAAATAGATGCCGGGATCCCTTAATCCAGATCTTGTCACTCCGTGCAGCTTCGTGGGGGCTGAACAAGACACAGCAGCTGCGGCGCACCCTGTTGTGGACACCCTTATCGTGCGCCACTTCGTACCGGCGCACAAAAGCACCAAAACCTGGATTCCGTCTCTCACGCTGTTACGATACGCTCCGCCTAACCAAAAAAACACGCGCTAAGACCGCTGAGAAGCGGAATCTGGGAATTGACCTGCATAAGGGGACAGATCCGTGAAGGGAGTACTGGCACTACCGTCCATCTGCCGGAGGTCATAGTCAATTAATTGGTTGATTCTTGAAGCTATGGACCCCGCAGGGGTCAGGGTTGTTACTATCTTATCCACTGAACCGCCGGACCAATGACAGGAGTCGCGTACCCATGAGCCAGAGGTCATAGTCGTGCTTACAGATCCGGGACTGGATGATTCAACATCGGATTCGGACTGGGGAAAAAGTTTCCGACCTCCCTTCCATTCCCCGTTTCCTGGATCGGTCACAATGCCATCCTTACTAATGGAAAGTCAGTTAAAGTGCAGTCTTACACTATGGTGAAGGAGAGAAACTGCAAATACGCAGATTGTGTTTGTGCTTCCTTCAAGAGCTTATCCTCGGACCTCTTCCACTTGTATACGTCTTAACAGCGCCCGCATCTCATAGCGTGCTTGGTAATCCCCTTCCCGAGGCTTGTAAGAAAGCTGTGAAGACATATGACACACCAAATAAGTCATTTCTCGGTGAGTAAGGGCGGGTCTACTCCTCTGTTATCTTCGCCTCGATCTGGCGCAATAATTAGTCGAGGTCGCATGAGGTTTACGAAGACATTTTGACATGATAACGAAGCGTTGGCTATCGGTCAATGTGCTGATGCGTTGTTCCTTTGTCATACAGATCGCTTGGCAGTCTGCGGAGGGTTTCCGCACCCAGCTGTGTGGATTGTTTACGCGACAACGTGTACTTGTACGCAGCAAGCAAGTTCTTTGCTTGCGGTCACCACCACCACCGAATGGCCTTGCGCGTTGTAGACTGGCTATCTACGCTCGATATTTCTCTACTCTCGAGCCCTGACTGCACTCGCACTGCCCCATCAAGGGAGCGCAAGAGTAGCATCGCACCCTTGGCTGGCTTCGGCAGCCCACACGCGCCTGCGAACACCAGTTGCCGTAAGAGAAAGAGGCACATCATGTCTGGCGGTCGGTCCCAAACCCTTCAACCCCTAGCGTTATAGATAATGTTGGATAAGAAAGTTCTAATACCAACCAGACGAACCCGCGCTCAATGTAGAGGTAGACCACACACCACGCCCTCGTCGGCGGCACTCGCAAGCCTTCGACATACTAGCTATCCCCCTTCGCTCATCATCGAAGCGTACACGCTCTTCTGCCACAAGCTCGCAAGCAGCCAGCAGCTACCATTCGAGAAAGTCATCCAGTCCAACAAAGGTCGGCGCGCTGAGGGGTTGGAGAAGCCCGTCATACTGCGGACTATACTATCAGAAGAAGGATGGGAGGAAGGTCTTCCGGAAGAGCTAGTGCGGCTGGTGAGGCAAACACGGTACTTCTCATACGGAATAGGTGCTGTGCCAAAGGAGCTAGAGGTACATTTGCAGTATATCCGGCATGGTACGGGAAAGATACTGAATATTGGCAGTATGCCATCAAGCCAGCTTTGGGGCTCGCGTGGAATGAGAGCATGATCAGCGGAACCTATCTTTACAAGAAGCCGCCGAGTGTCATGGACCCTGACAGGGTGATCCGTCACACTCGACGATATGCCGAGTCGAGAGAAAGCGAGGCGGCCTAGAATTCAGTCGTTCATCATTCTCTCGGCTTGATGGCGCTTAGATGTGGTGCGTACGACTCGCTACTCGATTTGAACAACATATGCGTTGTTGCTGTCGTTCCGATCTGCATCTCATGGAGTTGTCCTAGCCCAGCGTTCTCCGCACATGACTGACGCTAACTCGACAAACAGTACTTCCGCCCATATCTCCAGCCAAGAACTCCTACCTCTGGACGCAGGCGGCCATACTATAAGTGGTAAGATGGTCGACTTTGCGATAACCCTCGAACCGACAAAAGAGATGAAGATCGCTTTCCGGCACACAAAGCCTATCGTGCCCGGCCGACCGCAGTCGTTCAACCAGACTGACCACTTGCCCATCGCCAACCGTCCCATCGCGGTCAGCATTGAGACGAAGCAGTCCGGCGAGGGACAACAAGCCGCGTACGGGCAGCTGAGCACCTGGCTGTTGGCGCAGTATCAGCGACTCCGATATTTGACCGAAGAAGCGGGCAACAAAGATGCAGAGATGCTGTTGTCGCCTGTCATGGTAGTGCAAGGGCCTACGTGGAGTCTCCTGGCTGCGAAGCAGAACGAGGAAGGAGAGATAATACTGTGGGACTGCGGGACGTTTGGAGAGAGCAAGAGCAGACTGGGTGTCTGTCAGATCTTGGCTACGCTGTTGCTGCTTATGAGGTGGAGTCATGAGGAATACAGGGCTTGGTTTGAGAAGCATGTGCTGTGCAATCCAAAATGAGGAGGTTGCGCTACCCGTGCATGGAGACCGGCCTACTCAGGCATTCTTCTCCGGGATGCGACGCATTCCACAAGAATCTACCGGCTAACGCTAAGTTGCATGTTTGGAACGCGTCGCGTTCGAACACGTTCCAGTCCGTGCAGCTTTTCCTGGAGAGGCCAATGTTGCGTTTATAGAACGCCTCGCGCTTTCGTGGCCTTGCTCTTCCCTTTGATGCCTTCCCTGGTCTCATGTGCTTGTCTAATCTCAGATCGCCTAATGCTGGTCGGTCGGGCTATCGACGTGTTTCTTGACCGCTACGAGTAGACTGTACACCATACGGACCACTCCGTTCTGTACTGTCAAGGACGACGATATTACTGATCCAGGAAACGGGAAGTGGAAAGGACACCGGAGAAACTTGTCTCCTAGTCCGACGCTATCATCCCGTCCTGGATCCGATGGTACGACTACGAGCTCCGGAGCGATGGCAGATGGACGGTAGCCGTAGATCTCGCCCCGCCCATCTGTCTTCATGTGCAGACCGTTTCCCGAAACCCGCCTTTTGGCGGTCATAACATTAGCAAACGAGATGTATCGTAATGGCGCGAGAGACGGGATCTGGGTTTCGGTTTTCGGTGTGTTGTCTCCCAAGCGCCGGCCAAAAATAGCCCATGATGAAGGTGTCTACGGGAAGGGCCGCTACAGCTGCTGTATGCTCCGCAATAGTCTTGCTCCCTTGGGCTTGCATCCCCGCACGAAGCTGCACGTAATGATGAAGTTCTACCCACGCATCCGGTTGCTTGTCCATGACGCTCCAGCGTAGCATCCTCGAAACAACCTAGTTTTGCACCCACCATCATCTCCTGAACGACTACACTATCTATTCCGCCGCAGAACACCGCCTTGTGGTCAGCTACCTAGAGCTTCAACTGTGAACGCCGCCTGTTGCACAGCCGTAGACTGGACTAGGCGTTGACCGTTCTCTCCAGATCACGGTTAGCGGCCGCAAGCAAGTAGCTACGCGCGTAATGTATCCCGAAGCTGAAAGTTCGCACACTGCGAAACAAAGCTAGATGGTTCCTATAATACCAGAGCCAACAATTGTAGATGTTGCTGTCTTACATGGATGTTTAGGATGATGCGCGAATCTTTACCACTCACAAGTCTGAACCGTGCTCACCGTATTCGTGTTAGGGATCGTGGCCGGAGATGCAACGTTCCAACTACTGCTGAGTCAAGCGAATCAAGTCCCGTTGGACGTTTTGTACCGACTGTCTAGACAGTTCGAACATATTGAGTGACAGGAGACAGTGCTCTTTTAGTGCATCCGGTCTTTCGAAACTACGAACAACCACTGCATCAAGGGAGCCGGGTAGTAACATGTTCTCAAGAAGCTCTCTCTAAGAGACTCAGCGTAATGCACAAGAAGCCTGAACACGAAAGACCTCGATCGGACTAACGAGTTGCTTGGCGACAATAGTCAAAATACAATTGCTATGAGGTAGAGCATGCTAATGTAGTGGATCTCCTTACGACCTCATAAACTCGATGTACGTTCTGCTTGTGGCGCGGAAGCGCTTCATGGCGTCCGCTCGGGCGTACGGGGATTCCTTGGCAGGCGCACCTTGGCGGTGCTCAGGCAACAGACCAAAATAAGCACAACCACAATGACCCCCACAACCTCTTCAATAGCGCTACCACATTTGTCCTTCCATCGTTCTTATGCCAAACGACTGGAGGTTCGTTGAGTCGTGGCTTGACAGTGCTGTGCCCTTTCAGCAAGATGATTTCCCGTTATCGCTATTAAAGAAACCTGCGGCGCTCCGCGTCGCACCGACTCTCGCTCCACCAACTCCTCCTCCATCCACATGGCCAGTCAAGCCCTCCGACGACATCTGTTCAGCGTCCCAGAGCCAGTCGCTAAAGCGCAAACGACGCATCTGGACACGAAACACAGCGCGTGGCGCAATGATGTCGCCGCGCAAACGTACTAGAGCCTAGGACGACCACACCTCTGTCACAACCGCGGCGAGCGTTCTCAGTAACATTCAGCTACCTCACACAGTCAGTTCTGGCTCCTCTTCTCCGACGAAAGTTCGCGCTGGAGGCCCTGTGAGGGAGCTGAGAGACATCTACCGTTGCCAGTCCGCCGCTCAAGTACACTATGACCCCAGATGCCAGTCCGCCGCGGAGCGTTATAGATCTGATAAACGGGCTGCCGTTGCACGGGTTAAGAGTGATACCTGGGTCTTTGAAGGTATCGATTATATTGATGTTTTGGGTGCGACGCCAATGAGTCGTGTTAAAAGAAACCTTCAGAGCCGCCCTGCCTTTTGAGACTATCCCTGAATATGCCTTTGACACATCAATCAACACCGATCAGTTCGCCGATCAGGCGCTATGGAGCAAGGCCATAAGCACGTTGGAGAGAGCAAAGGTGTGCTTCGTGGACAACGAGCCCGAAGCTCCATGGTTGGCGATAGCAGCAAAGCTACTAGAGGACGTGTTCGCGCAACCGGAGTTAGACGGGATGTCATTTGTCAAGGATGTATGAGTTTTGGTCCATGTTCGGTGTGGGCCTCACAGCCATCGCGACTAACGCATACCGGTGCTTACAGCCAATACAGCGACATCAACTCCAACAGCCTCCTTCCACATGTCTACAACACCGCCATCCCGACCAAGAAGGCAGACCTCGCCATCGCCGTCTCAGCCCACACGCCTACCACTGCTCCGGTGTACACCGCACTACGCACATCAGACCCCACAATGAGACTCAGCCAAATGTCAGAGACGAGCGTGAGCAGGCTAGCTCAGCCGGGCCGCATTGAGGTCGGTGAGCCAAGCAAGAGCTATTTGGAAGCCAGTCTGCAGCTCGGTGTCTGGTATTTCGTCGGGCTGGAGAAGCTGAAAGAGTTGAGGGTCCACTTCGGACAAGCTGATAAGCAGATACTAGCGCCGGGAAAGGATAAGGAAAGTGAAGTTGCAGAGCATACGAGGTCTCAAGAAGACCTTCCGCTCTTCAGATGGACTGTGATCGGCACGGACTGGAAGCTGCACGTCGCATTCGAGGACATGATAAACGGAGGTGCTGCGGTTGTACGACCTTTGGGTAGTGGGGGCTGGGTTCCGCGTTACCATTCTTCAAGCCCTTCAAGACGGCGACGATGTTGGCTAGGTAGGTGAACGAGACGTATTAGGCGGAGTTTTGGAGTATCCTAAGAGCGTGAGCAGGATGCTCGAGTGCAAAGGATAGGTGCAAGGCATAGTCTTCAGCAGTCAATGTACCTTCGCTTACATATTAGCGATGCAGAGAGTGGCCAGTCTGGCTCTTCTCGATCTAGTCTTTGTTCATCGTCCTGTTCCCGTCGTGAATGGCCAAACTCATCTTTTCGCTTGCGTTTCCACAGCCCTTACTTGTCCCTTCTGCCTTTTTCTGTCCTTACAGTCCCCTTTGCACTACTTCCTTCCCTCTTCTCGTACTACGCTAGCTTAAACGACCTGCAACATACGGTGAGTACCCAATATAGTGTCCGTCCTTCACCGGGAACGAACGCTCGATCTTGCCCAACATTTGTGTACGGCTATCCCGATTCAGATCTCGCTCTGCGTTGGTTACCACAAAAACTCTATCTACGCAGACTGGCGGAGCGGTTAGGTGTCGATACTCTGTTGCATTACGAGCACCGTGCCGGCTCTTAATGGTAAATGACATGAATCGCGGCTACGTTTGCCTCGTCTAGCACAGTATGAGCAGTCAACGAACAGTAGGCGTCTAGAGGATGTCATCATTCTTAAGCCATCTGCATCCGTGTTCTAGCACTCGGGAGAGCGCCCCAGTGCCACCTCTAGCTTGGAGCAAACCCAGCTCAGGCTAACAAAGATGGAGACAAACCGTTGGATACTTGTATAGGGGATGTTAAACGCGCCTGCAGCCTTGCGAGTTGACTTGAGTTCCTTCTTTTCAAGCGCAGAGATAGCGTTCTGTATACCAGCTTCAGTACAGGCGAGTTTATTAGGTGTTGATACATTCATGGTAGGTAGTAGTAATGATCAAAGATGGGAGGGTCGCATTTCGGTGGTTCGTTCCCCACCTGGCTCGCTTCCCCACGGTTTACGTTAGTCGAAGCTGAAAGGGTTGCAACTCGGTCTTCCATTACCCTACCTGTTCCACTACCCCGCGGTCCATGTTAACACTACATTGTGGTTTTCTTGAGAACAGCGGCCAGGCCATAGTATGTCTAAGGGGTTCTCTCCTCTTGTCTTAAAGCGCTTGAGTCAACTAACTGGCTAAAGAAGAGGCGAAATCTCCCTACTATGGACGCTTACTCTCTAGATAATGTGCCGTCTTAAAACCAAGAGGTCGCCTAGGCGTCAGATGCGCTGGAACGACCGCGCGTCTCCTCTCTTGATGTGCCTCCCTTTCCACTCATTACTCATCGCCATGCTCCCGATTGATCTCCGCGCTATATCGTGCAAAGTTGCTTCTCTCCCTCAAGCTCTTTCCATGCTTGAAGAACACGTACGGCGTGATACAAAACAAGCTCGCCACAGCCGCGATGATGGATCCAGCCACGTTGGATCCTAAGCCGGCAAACATCTGATGCGCGAAAAGTGGCATGCATCCGGAGATGATGCCGCGAAGAAACGCGAGAACAGCAAGACCTGATGACGCATATATTGTATATGAATCAGCGAGGTATCCGTTCAATGTGTAGGCGAACTCGTTGGCTGCGAAACCGATCAAGGCCAAGCCGAGCATGGAGACGATCCAGTGTGTATGTACGAACGGCGGAATGGTCCAGGAGAATAACCAGAGGCCTATGGCCAGGGCGGGTGCTGCGATGGCAAAACCGATGATCTTGTCTTCTGGCTGGATATCCTCACCGTTTTGAGTACGCCGATTCATGACTCTCAAGTCCCAGAGGCGTGGCATGATGCTGAATGGAATCCCGATTGCGATGGCCAGAAATGCGAGCGAACAGGTGGTGTCATGCCAGCCATACTGACTGTATACGACAGTCATTGACTCAGTGAAAAGATAGATCAGGCCCCAGGCTGTAGCATTCAGAAGCGATACCATGATGATGATCGGTTCCGTGCACCCAAGATGTAGGGGCCTCCATAGAACCACTCTCACAAAAGTGCGCGGGCTGTGGATTGTATCCGGATTGTCAGCAGGTTTTAGGTGTTGATAGCCAGCCTTTTCCAGTTCGGTGTGCTTCAGAGCGAGACGCTTGCTTGGACGACTTTCGCGTATACCCAATAACAGGACAAATACCCCGGTTGTGATTATCGCAGAGGTGTAATATATCCAACGCCTGAGTAAACCGTCAGCCGACCATAAAGCACATGTCACAAGTCAGTTATCTACCAGCCGACTGCTTCGCCGATGTATGACCCATAGATTGGCCCGATAGTTAGTCCGAGTGTGGTTGAGCTATTCCACAAGAGAATCAACCATACGCGAGTCTTGCTAGCAAAGATATCTTCGATACTGCCGGCGAGGACAACAGAAGGCACCGAGGAAGCGAAGCCAGAAAAGAGCCGTCCTACGAACACTCCAGCAACAGAGGGTACCACACCGACGATCAGTGAAGAAATGGCATACACCGCACATGAGCAAAGGTAGGGCTTCCTTCGGCCAAATGACTCCGAATAGGGCGGCATGAGAAGCCCGCCTAGTGCTTGTCCCAATTGATACCTGTGACTTTCGTGAGACTCAAAGGCAGAGTCAGCTTGGCTTGCATACTTACATGAAAGTGAACGCTACTAAGGCGATGACGCTACTCAGACCGTACTCATTGTGGGCAAGGGCGGCAGCGGATGGCTAAAGACGTGGTGAGCTTCGAATCCTTCGAACGTGCAGCGTGTCAAAGTCCAACCCCAGTTGTGCTAATCGCAGTCCTATGTACAATTAGTAGTCTACACAAAGCTAAGATAAACTCCTGGAAGTCACTCAACGTGTAGAATTCCAGGAACACGATGACTGCTACATCGTAAGTCTTGCGAGCTGTAGACCAGTTTCGGGGATATTCTTCGTTTGTTTTGTCCCATTGCAAGTGACTTGATTCGGTCTTTTGCAGACCTCGACGTGCAATTTGTTGCTCGCAGTCACTTGATGAATCCATGGATGAGATCCGTGGTTCTTTAGACCGATGTGAGTGCAGACGCTGACTTGAGTTCTGGGATTTTCTGAACAAGACGAGAGAATCCGTCGCAAGAGCCGCAAGTGCTCACCCAATTAGGTCGAAACAGTTCGTTTGGTAAATATATGTCTTGCAAGACGGGAGGCGATAGTGACATAACAACAGATTAGAGTGAGTGGGCCCGTGCAACTCTTCTACCCGAAACGTCTAACCGACTGCCCCGCGGTTCACATTAAGACATATCCACTCAGCTAGCAGGCTTGTGTACCCAGCGATCCACTGATCGACACTGGGTTTGGCGATCATTTACAAGTTTAACTTGCTAGTGCCGATGACGATCACTAGATCTCCTGTACTACCTACCTTCAAAACCCATCGGCACTCCCGTTTCTCACATTTAGTCGAGGATCTTTATTTATTTCTTGGCTTTGCTCCACAAATTAGCCAGCCACGTCGTCTATCCTGCAGACTCAATCTGTTGAGACAGCACAGCACTAACCTCCACGAACGGCAGAACGTGCACTGATTTTGTTGATGCTAGTGGGCTTGGGTGAACAGGTGAATCAGGTTGCTTACTGTCTATTTCCGACCGATGTCAGCAGACCGACCCTATTGCACCGATCAATCCCAGTCGCGCGTGAGCACTTCTTCGCCAGTCTCTATTCTGTTACCAAACTTGATGGTATCCCCGCTTTTCACATTCCAACTCACAGCATCATGGTGCGGCTTCCTATTGACGACTCCGAAGCTTCGTCGCGTAAGCAACCTCCGTTGAACACCCTGGAGAGTATTTTGGAGAGACACGCAGAATCAATCGCATGGAACTCTCCTGGACCAGCCCGCTACGACTTCCGCAGTATGTCTCTCCATGATCTGATAGGCTGACCTCAAATTTGCGTTGAGTCACTCACCTGTACATCAGGCGACGTGATCACAACTCCTTCGATGAGTATGCTCGCTGCCATTATCAGTACCACTCTCAGGGACGACGTTTTCCACGAAGACACAACCACAACATCTTTCGAATCTGATATCTCCTTACTCTGCGGACAAGAAGCTGGCGCATTCACGCCCACGGGGACAATGGCGAACCAACTCGGCCTTCGTACGCTCCTGACCCAGCCACCTCATGCAATTCTCACAGACGTTCACGCACACATCCTGGAAAACGAGGCCGGTGGCCCGGCTTTCATGAGCGGCGCAATGATGCAAGCCGTGACACCCTCGAACGGACAGTATTTGACATTGGAAGATATTCAGTCTCATGCAGTGTTGACGGACAATGTGCACAAATGCCCAACGCGAGTGATAGCGCTTGAAAATACGATCAGCGGCGTTGTCGTTCCGCTCGAAGAACTACGGCGCATCTGCCACTGGGCTCGAGAGAATGGCGTCAAAACGCATCTTGATGGGGCGAGACTCTTTGAGGCTGTGGCCACTGGAGCTGGCAGCTTACGCCAGTATAGCGAGCTTTTCGACACTGTCTCGTTGGACTTCAGCAAAGATTTGGGAGCACCGATAGGAGCAATGTTGTTGGGCAGCAAAGCGTTAGTTGCGCAGGCGAAGAGGATACGAAAGAGCATAGGTGGAGGTCTGCGACAGGCAGGTGTGTTGACGGCTGCATGTAGGACGGCAGTCAATGAGCAATTCGGTTCCGGAGAGTGGGGTTCAGAGACTGCCAAGTTGAGGTGGGTGCACAGGCAGGCGAAGAAGGTGGGCGAAGTATGGGAAAGGGGAGGTGGCAAGCTGACAAAACCTGTTGTGACCAACCAAGTGTGGTTAAACCTGGAGAGCTTAAGCGTTTCACCGAATGAATGGAATGCAATCGGGGAGAAGTACAGGATCAAGCTGGACGGCCCAAGACTGGTGTTTCACCATCAAATTGGAGATGATGCAGTCAAGCTCTTGGGCCGAGCTTTTGAGCATGTGCTCAGCCGCTTGAATAACAAGAACAGGAGGGCGAAGCTCTAGTTCATCTAAATAGAGATCTTAGATTACTCCGCGTCCAATATGGAGTGCATAACCTAGTGGCTACTACAGTCACCTCCGATAAATTCTCGGACACGCGTAACGCGCGTTTCTCGTGTTGATAGTATTAACGTAAACCGCGGGGAAGCGAGCCAGGTGGCGAAGCGAACCATTAAATCACTAAACACACGGATTCCATCGCTATCTACGTGTCGCAACAATAATACAGTCAGAATCTGAGTCGCTATATATGTTTTCAGGCACTTCATCACCGTCGTCCTCGAGTACCTCTTCAATTGCGCGCTTGCATGGTCGTCCACGCGCCTTTTATCTCGATGACTCCGCTTCGGCTGCCTTCGCTATCTCGAGCACTTCTTCCGTACTAAACACGAACTTCCTTTTAATGCGACCCGCTTGCCCTTAGTTCGAGCCTTTCGCATGTTAAGAAGCTTCTCCTGTTCTCCTACCTGCTTGCGCAAAGTAACGAGCTCGCTATGCGTCGCTTCAAAAGCGCGAGTCATACGCTCCGTATACCGCTTTGCCGGAGAAGGCAGGTCCTGCGCAGCTTTGATCGCCGTGTTAAGCGCTGCGTTCGCTTCGCGTAGCTCGGTGCCATCTGGCGGAGAGCTATTAAGTAGCGAGAGGTCTAGATCAGGTTGTTGTGGAGGCGTGTAAGGTTGTGTATCCGCCGTAGTTGGCTTCGTAGGCAGCTTGTCAAGCACCGTTATAGGGCTTAAAGGCACAAGACCCGCCCCTCTCCATCCACCGAGGATGTTGTTAGTTGTAAGCGCCCTCGCCCTTGCGCGGATATACATCTCCGTCCACTCTACGCGCGATATGCGGCCGGAATCGACTCGCAAAGCGGCGTCGGTTTCCGAGGCTAGCGCGCGCTTTAGCGGTGCAAACAACCCAACATCGAGCGGCTGGAGTATATGCGAACAGTGAGGCGGCAGGATGAGCAAGTCGATTGCATTCCCCATGCAGAAGGCTATCACTTTCGCTGTCATGTGGCTGCTATGGCCGTCCATGATTAGCATTCTTCGTGTCGCAGGGTCGTCAGGTCGCGTCAGGGGCTCGAAAACGGTGGTCAGCCACTGCAAACCGTGACTGTCGGACGTCCAGCCGCTACTGCTAGTCGAGAACCTCCAGTTCGGAGGCGTGTGTGCAGGTACCCACGCTGTGTTGGTGTGTTTGGCCTTGAAGATGATCAAGGGTGGCACAGCGACCCCAGCAGCGCTTACACACTCGATCGCCGTTATCCACTCCCCTCGGCTTCCAACCTGCTTCCAGCTAGATGTCTCGCGTATGTTAACGAGAGCTCTTGACGACTGACTTGCTCCAACCGCGAAGCCAGACTCGTCCATGTTGTAGACGCGCTCCGGAGGATGGTTGTGTTGCACGAACAGCTCTGTTACCGCGTCAAACCACCTCTTTACGGCGTCATGACTTGTCGCGTTGAAGTGTGCGCTCTCGATCTGACGAGTCCAGATGCTAGCGATCTCAGGATGGCGGGTTTTGAAGCGGTCGAGCCACTTCTCGCCAATCGGTCGAGGAGATGATCGTGAAGTCCTCGATAGCTGCACGCGTTCGCGTCGGATCTCTTCGGCCATTTGCACAACTAACGCGGGCGAGGCAGGGAAGCCGGTGCGTGTAAGACGTGTAATCCATCCGACTAACGTCTTCTCTTCCGCGTTTGAGAGAATTTGATCCGATTCATGCGCTATAGCGCGCGAAGTCCGTCCGGCCATACGCGCGCGTAGAGTTGAGTAGGGGACACTAAACGCGCTTGCAGCCTTGCGAGTTGACTTGAGTTCCTTTCTTTCAAGCGCAGAGATAGCGTCCTGTATACCAGCTTCAGTATAGACGAGTTCGTTAGGTGTAGGAACATCCATGGTGGGTAGTAGTAATGGTGGAACATAGGAGAGTCGCGTTTCGGTGGTTCGCTTCCCCACCTGGCTCGCTTCCCCGCGGTTTACGTTAAATGCAAACAACTGCCATGCTTCAACCACGTACTCCATCCGTTGATTCAGATGTTGAAAATGACTGCCGTAGCCTTAATCTTGAACAATAGAGAAAGGTCATTTGGAGTGATGAGTGCTTAGTCGAGCGTGGAAGCGGCCAAGAACGCGAGTGGTGCTCCAGAACACCGACTCAGAAGCGGGACAAAAAGATGATCCAAACATACAACATAGGGATGGACATCTCAGTGACGGTATGGACTGCCTTCTCGGATGATGGTGTCTCCGAGTTGGTCACAATGGACCGTGATTTACGATTCAATTCATCAACGCAGCCAATCCTAGGGCAATTGCTATGGTAGTGGCTGTGTTAATCTAGCTCTTAGGAAGCTGGTGGTTCAGTCACGTGATTAGGATTTGCAGCTGTTTAGGAACTCTCTGTCTAGTAACGTAAACCGCGGGGTAACCGACCCAGTGGGGCAGCCGACCAATATGGTACCTCGTCAAAAGTCTCGGAATTCGCCGAATCTAAATCCTACGCACAGATGTACTACCATATGCTTTGTACTCACAATACTAGCAATCAACTAGCAAATTAAATATGGAATAGCTCAAACATCATAGATTTACATAGTAATTTAGGAGAAGTAATTTCCATCAATATTTGGTATAACATCCATCATTGCGAAGGCAAGCCTGAATCCTGTCTACCATGCTAGCAACACAGTTGTACACCTTCTGGTTGTCAAGTTGATCCCATGTATGAATAAGAGCATCCTCCATCCTCTCATGAACAACCTCATTACTACCAGACTAGCGATCTATGCTAGGGAAGAGCTCAAAAACTTTCTTCTTTAGCATAGCCCATACATGCTCAATAGGGTTCAGGTCTCGTGAGTATGGAGGCCAGTCTCTCAACAGATTGATGCTATTCTTCTTCAGAAAAGCTGCTGACTTTTTGGCTGTATGAACTCCAGCATTATCCTGTTGAAACATCAGTTCTTCTTTGTACATAGGGAGCAGGCCTATACTAAGAGCATCAATGTATGAGTTTGCTGAGTAACCTTGCTTCTTTGACTCCATATCTCTGCGCATAACAATCAACTCAGTCTTTTGATCGTTGTAGATACCACCTCATACCATAACACGTATGTCCTTGCTCTTGTTGAATGGTTGTACCTTGTCTCTATCATATGCTTGACCAGAAACACGCCATACCCAAACAGCTGATTTGCCAGCTCCACGCTCTACAGAACACTCATCTGAAAAGATGACTTTTAGCCAGTCTTCAACACTCCAATGCTTGTGTAATTCACACCATTCTCTCCTCTTTTGGCAGTAGCCTCGGACAACAAAGGTCGCTTCTTGGCAATCCAGTCTTGGATACCCTGGTCCTTCAGAACCCGGTAGACAGTTGAATGGCTGCAATCCAGTTGGAGATCCTTCAAAAGCTCACTATAGGTTTTGAATGGATTGTTGCGTGCATAACGAAGGATAGCACGCTTTGTGCGCTCTGTGCAAGACTGTGGACGGCCTGAGCGGGGTTTGGAGAGACCTTGTGGACGTTCAGAGGCTTGGTTGATGGTCCTGTTGATGGAGGTTGCTGTTACGTTGAAGAGGTCGCGTATCTTATGCTGTGGCATACCAGCAGCAGCAGCTCCAACGATCTGATTTCTCGTAGCTGGTGAGAGCTCCTTACGGCGACGACGATTGCACGCGATTGCAGCAAGAGCACGAGTCTGAGGCGCCATAGTGGTGGTTCAATTGATAGAGGGTGTTCTAGTTTGACGCGTTGCGACGATCAAACGCGGAAGAATTCCGAGACTTTTGACGAGGTACCACATGAGTGGACATGATGCTTAGGAACTCAATGATATGCAGTTTGTCGTCCTTACCCCGCACTTGCCCCACCATCATACGTCTCAACAAGACAGAGGGATGCCACAGATAAACAGAACGGCCTGCCGCCTTTCCCTCTTCGTTTGACCCAAATCCGACCTCGAAACCGAATCCCTACTAAGTTCAAGTCCTAGGAAACCTGTGGTACGGTGCCCTGGTTGGAGCAAGATGTAGTCCACTTCGCGACCATGGACATTGTCCAGAACAGACAAGAGTATACAAGTACCGTCTCAAAACCATTAGAAAGCATGGCGGGTGTTCATCATCGTCCAGCCTCTCCGAAAGGATTGGCTGGATGATATGTTCTGAGATTATACCGTTACAACTTGCTCTGGATAATGCCAGCGGAAGGACTGCTTCTAATGTGTTCCCCTTTGCCCTACGTGGGTACAGACTGACAGCAGCAGCACAAATCATCGTGAGAGATCGACAAGATGTCGACTGACAAGATCACTTTTCTCTCCAACTGGTTTGTGACCCAGCGTGATTAGGTAGCCCACAGTCTGACTTGTGCAAGGCACGCCACCCCTTACCATGCCCCGGTTTATCTTGCCCAAGCCAAGGGCTACTTCAAGGATGAGGGCATCAAGGTTGCTCTTCTTGAGCCGAACGATCCCAGCGTAAGTTGTCTACCTGATCCCAAAGAGCCCCTACTGACCGGTGCCAGGGCGTGACGGAGATCATTGGAAGCGGCAAGGTGGACCTCGGTTTCAAGGCCATGATCCACACGCTGGCCGCCAAGGCGCGCAACTTTCGCGTCCAGTCTATCGGCTCCCTGTTGGACGAGCCCTTCACTGGTGTCGTGTACCTCAAGTCCTCCGGTATCACCCCGGACTTCCGCACCCTCAAGGGCAAGAAGATCGGCTATGTCGGGGAATTCGGCAAGATCCAAATCGACGAGCTGACCAGCCACTACGGTATGTCACCCTCCGACTACACTGCCGTTCGCTGCGGCATGAACGTCACCAAGGCCATCATCCGCGGCGACATCGACGCCGGTATTGGCCTCGAGAACGTGCAGATGGTCGAGTTGGAGGAGTGGCTCACGGGTTAAGGCCGTCCCAAGGGTGACGTACAGATGCTGCGCATCGACGAGCTCGCCGAACTGGGCTGCTGCTGCTTCTGCACCATCCTCTACATCGGCAATGAGGCATTCCTCGCACGGAACCCTGACAAAGTCCGCGCGTTCATGCGCGCCTGCAAGCGTGCGACCGACTTCGTGCTTGCGAACCCGGCCCAGGCGTACGCCGAATACGTCGACTTCAAGCCCGTCATGGGCACCGAGCTTAACCGCAAGATCTTCGAACGCTCGTTCGCGTACTTCAGCAAGGACCTGCAGAACGTCCAGAGAGACTGGACCAAGGTGACCAAGTACAGAAAGCGCTTGGGTGTCTTGGATCAGGACTTCGAGCCCAACTACACAAACGAGTTTCTCAGGTGGAAGTTGGAGGGAGAGTCCCAGGATCCGACGGGTGATCAGAGGAAGATGGTCCAGTTGCAGAAGACTGTTGCGGACAAGGGCGGCTTCCACCGTCTGGGCGAGTTGCCTGCTGCTGGCGCAGTCAAGGCTTGAGTTTCAGTTTATGCTTGCCGAGAGTGAGATGATGTTCCGAACCGAGTCACTCCTTCTATGACCACGATGAAGTAGCACGCCGATAACATACCTAAATGCTCATGCTTCGTTCAACGTATACGTTGTGCCTAAATTTCACCCCTATTCATGCTTCGGCCCCAAGATGCGTTACACCGAGGAACAGAACTGAACCGAGACTGGATCATGAACACTATGAATCGATGGCTCCAAGTGTATCCAATGCGTCTTGGTGTCGGTAAAGTCTGCCATTTCTTCGAGTTGGAGTTGGATGCTCAAATTCCAGGCAACAAGGCAGACAGATTACAGTGTGGCGCAGTCAGCTGCTCCGCCATCCTGGTAATCCATCTCTTTGGTAGGCGAAGATCGGAACTCGAATCCACGAGGCATCCATTCAGGTCGTGCGAGGAAGATGCTGCCCTACTGGAGGCTGGAAATTTCCTTAGTGAGTCACTGTTCGGAAGATGACACAAGGCTACCTTTAATGCACATAGACCCGGGGTCCAAGATTCTCTGGCAATTGGTACATATGTGAGGGGTGTCTCTCGCCCTTGTACTCAGTATGGACGTGGGATCGCATATCGTTGGAAAGGGTTGGCTGTTTGGTCGGTAGAACTGAGCGGTTCGTACCATGTCATATCGCATCTTTCCAGAACAACCAGCTAGCAAGCCATTGACGCATGAGACCCTGGTACAAGAACAGGGTTAGTTGCCATCGGGCCTACCGACTGGTCGATCGGGAGCATCCACCGCCCAAATCTGAATGCTTCGGATTAGTTATTCTGCTAATTTGGCGCTGAGTTTCTACTGTCGTACTGGCTGCCCCGTTCCTAACGGAGCTAATACAGCGAGCTTGGGAAGAACGCAGGTATCATATGGAATATGCCTGGCTGGATCCAAGCGGACAGTCAGCCTTGGCGTCGGCTGTGTGGATAATACACCCGGCAAGGCAATACCGGCCAGCCTCAGATATGAGGCTTATCTACGACAGACGGAAATAAGATATCAAAAAACGGCAACGCGGTCATCGTGCGTGAATAAATACCTTTCTAGCACAGAAGAAGAGTAGATACCACCAGCTACTTTATAGTCAGTTGGGTAGCGAATATATCGATGCCTGACGCTTCCTCCACAAACCCGCCATGCCAAACCACGTAGCCGACCTGCAGCTTTAATTTAACGCGTACAACACTTGACAATATGCTCCCATGCACGGTCCTACCCGCAATCGTATACACGTCCCTATTCGTGATCCAACTCGCAATTCCATCCACGGTTCCATTCACAAAACTTGCCGCAATTCCACCAGGACTGGCAGAGTACTCCACCAGCCTTTTCCCAGACCTTCTACGAACAAAGATGGGCTATCTGGAGCACCAATGCATAATTACTATGGTCAAAATCAGTCTCCGCAAAGTCCAGAAAGTATGACTTCTGCGGTTTGGATGGACCAAGAACGACCGATTGGCGAGCATTGGCTCACAAGCATCTGGATGCGTCAGATTGTTACCGCACGGTTCAGGGCGATGAGTTACGACAATGTAAAGAGGTGGTTTGACGCGGTGACGGAGATGTGGATACAGAACCAATACGATCCGAAGCACGTTTACAATATGGACGAGTCCGGCTTCACTGTCGGAGCGAGTCAGTCTTCAAAAGCATTAGTCAACATCCGTGACGACAGTAGTTGGAAGGTGATTGGAAGCAGACAAGAGTGGATAACTGCAGTTGAGTGTGTGAGCGCTGCCGGAGAAGCTGTGCCTCCCTTGATCATCTTCAAGGCAAAACACACCAACACCGCCTGGGTACCTGCACACACGCCTCCAGACTGGAGGTTCTCGACTAGCAACAGCGGCTGGACGTCCGATGGCCAACTACCGTTTTCGAGCCTTTAACCCGGCCAGAAGACCCTACGGCACGGCGACTACTAATCAACGACGGCCATAGCAGCCATATGACTGCGAATGTAATCGCCTTCTGCATGGGGGATGCAATCAACTTGCTCATTCTGCCACTCCATTGTTCGCATATACTCCAGCCGCTCGATGTTGGCGTGTTTGCGCCGCTAAAGCGCGCGCTGGCTTCGGAGACCGACGCCGCTTTGCGAGTAGACTCCGGCCGCATATCGCGCGTAGAGTAGACGGAGATGTACATCGGCGCAAGAGCTAGAGCCCTTACTACTAAAAGTATTCTCGGTGGATGGAGAGGCGCTGGCCTCTAGCCTCTAAGCCCTATAACGGAGCTTGACAAGCTGCCTACGAAGCCGACTACGGCGGACTCACAACCCCATACACCTCCACAACAACCTGATCTGGACCTTTCGCTGCTAGGCAGCTCTCCACTAGATGGCACCGAGCTACACGAAGCAAACGCGCTGTTCAATTCCACGATCAAGGCGATCAAAAGGCTCCGTCCCCGGCGAAGCGGTATACGGAGCGGATGACTCGCGCTTTTGAAGTGACACATAGCGAGAACGTTATTTTGCGCAAATAAGCAGAAGAACAGGAGAAGCTTCTTAACATGCGAGAGACTTGGAAGAAGGGCAAGCGGGTCGCATTGAAGGGCAGGTTCGTGTTTAGTACGGAAGAAGTGCTTGAGATAGCGAAGGTAGCGGAAGCGGATTCAGCGGCGAAAAAGCCGCGCGGACGGCCACGCAAGCGCCCAATTGAGGAGACGCTCGAGAGTGATGGAGAAGAAGAGGCGGAAGTTGTAGTAAGCGACTCAGATTCTGACTGTATTGTTGTTGCGGTGCGCAAATAGTAGTTGAAGCCAGAAGGGTCGCGTTTGAGTGTTCCATTACCGTGTCCGTGCGCGTGCCGCCCGGATTCGCGTGCCGCCCGATCAACACAAACTGTACCTATACTTCAACGCGTTACAAATCAACCATCATGCCAGGAATAGAAGATGCGCTTGCGGAGATTAACAATCTGAAGCCTGGCGACAAACTTGTATACCAGCAGATTGCTACTAAACATGGCGTTGATCGCTCAACGCTGTCGCGGAAACACAAGCGGATTCAAGCTGATCAGGAGACCAAGAACGTCAACCAGCAGAAGCTTACTCCACAACAAGAGGAGGAGCTAGTTAAGTATATGGTACCTCGTCAAAAGTCTCGGAATTCTTCCGCGTTTGATCGTCGCAACGCGTCAAACTAGAACACCCTCTATCAATTGAACCACCACTATGGCGCCTCAGACTCGTGCTCTTGCTGCAATCGCGTGCAATCGTCGTCGCCGTAAGGAGCTCTCACCAGCTACGAGAAATCAGATCGTTGGAGCTGCTGCTGCTGGTATGCCACAGCATAAGATACGCGACCTCTTCAACGTAACAGCAACCTCCATCAACAGGACCATCAACCAAGCCTCTGAACGTCCACAAGGTCTCTCCAAACCCCGCTCAGGCCGTCCACAGTCTTGCACAGAGCGCACAAAGCGTGCTATCCTTCGTTATGCACGCAACAATCCATTCAAAACCTATAGTGAGCTTTTGAAGGATCTCCAACTGGATTGCAGCCATTCAACTGTCTACCGGGTTCTGAAGGACCAGGGTATCCAAGACTGGATTGCCAAGAAGCGACCTTTGTTGTCCGAGGCTACTGCCAAAAAGAGGAGAGAATGGTGTGAATTACACAAGCATTGGAGTGTTGAAGACTGGCTAAAAGTCATCTTTTCAGATGAGTGTTCTGTAGAGCGTGGAGCTGGCAAATCAGCTGTTTGGGTATGGCGTGTTTCTGGTCAAGCATATGATAGAGACAAGGTACAACCATTCAACAAGAGCAAGGACATACGTGTTATGGTATGAGGTGGTATCTACAACGATCAAAAGACTGAGTTGATTGTTATGCGCAGAGATATGGAGTCAAAGAAGCAAGGTTACTCAGCAAACTCATACATTGATGCTCTTAGTATAGGCCTGCTCCCTATGTACAAAGAAGAACTGATGTTTCAACAGGATAATGCTGGAGTTCATACAGCCAAAAAGTCAGCAGCTTTTCTGAAGAAGAATAGCATCAATCTGTTGAGAGACTGGCCTCCATACTCACGAGACCTGAACCCTATTGAGCATGTATGGGCTATGCTAAAGAAGAAAGTTTTTGAGCTCTTCCCTAGCATAGATCGCTAGTCTGGTAGTAATGAGGTTGTTCATGAGAGGATGGAGGATGCTCTTATTCATACATGGGATCAACTTGACAACCAGAAGGTGTACAACTGTGTTGCTAGCATGGTAGACAGGATTCAGGCTTGCCTTCGCAATGATGGATGTTATACCAAATATTGATGGAAATTACTTCTCCTAAATTACTATGTAAATCTATGATGTTTGAGCTATTCCATATTTAATTTGCTAGTTGATTGCTAGTATTGTGAGTACAAAGCATATGGTAGTACATCTGTGCGTAGGATTTAGATTCGGCGAATTCCGAGACTTTTGACGAGGTACCATATATGGTTGAGAAAAACGACTACTAACCGAGCGTTTCGGAACCGGGGTACTGTCTGATTCAGCTTTACACACAACTCGCCATCCTCTACAGTCGATTAGCAGAAGATCCTCCGTCGCATCGCGATGGTGGGCACCGCGTGATGTCGAAACTCCTCCGCGGCGCACCGCAGCCAGGAAACGCTACAAGACTTCATGTCTCTGACACCTAGAGGACCAGGGGAGGACAAAGATATGAGCGACGTAGGGGATGAGTAGGAGGATGAGGCACACAACGATGGGAAGCGCAAGAGGGACAGCCCATAAAAGGCAAAGACAATCCAGGCACTGATCACGCTCCATGAAGAAATCGAGTCGGCAGCAGAGCAGGCGAGTACGAGGCGCAACAGACGCATGTGGAGGAAAGCGAAGGAGGCGCGAGGGGTAGAGCAGGAGCTGGAGAAAGGTTAATGGGCATAGCACACCGAATGTGTCGAACGGAAACGGCGTTTTGGCCCTTCTGTTACAGCTGGACAGAAACATGAGTGACATGGAGATCGAGAACAAGGAGAGAGAAGAAGACTACTAAAAGAGGGAGGAGGTATATCAGAAGCAGGTAGACAACCTAGAGAATATGGTCGAAACAATAGCTTCAGACACAAAGAGCCTTCAGCTAGGAAGCCCGAACTGGGGTGTGTCCTTTGAGTTCGGCAATCAATCATCGTCCTAATTGCAGGCTAGTCAACAGTCATATGCGGCGGTGGCTGCGGCGGGAGTGCCCCTCCAACGTTCTCGGACAAACTCTGGGGGTCTAGAGTCTTCGTTCATCTTACTGTACAATGCTACGCGTCGCTTTGCTCTCTCCTTGTTTTCTCGCGTAACAGTCTCGCAATTGGTGTCTGTCTTTCGAAACACACATCCCCTGATAACTGCCTTGCGCTTAGATTTACAAGGGTTACCTGCATTTCCTTTTTAAAAACAACCCATCCGTAATGGGACGTCTGAGTACCAGACTTAACGCAGTGCAGCGCTTTGTAGCGCATTCGGTGCAACCCTCCAACGGAATTGCCAACGATGGCATTGTGTAGTCCCGCAATGCAGGTTGAAAGAAAACGTAAGGGACCGCTCCGCCGCGTGGCTGCTACGTGGTTGTTCTAGCGTTGGTAACGTCTTTCGATATACAAACGGTCCTAACGGGTATAGGAACGGTTCTATTATCTCAATTCTTTCCTTGAAATTTCGGAAGGATAAGAAGACTCGATTAGACGCGCAACACGCTACTGCTGGAAACAACGTGCGCTTTCATTTCTTTGCATTCAGGTCTCATCTGAATACAACACTCTTGAGTCTCCCTCATTTTCTTATACTCATCATGGTCAATATCGCCTACGCTGCTTTGGCAGTAACGCTGCCCCTCTACTCCGGCATAGCCGCAGCGCTCACAGTCGCCCTACCACTGTACCAATGGCCATCCTCGGGCGCATGGACATCCGTCTATAAGGTCATCGCCTCAAACCCTAACACCACCTTTGATGTGATTATCAACCCAAATAGCGGACCCGGCTCCTTTCCTCCAGACTCTGAATATATCGCCGCGGTCGCAGCCCTCAACAAGCACACGAACGTTAACACCTACGGGTACCTGCACACCTCCTGGGCAGGGCGCGCACTGTCCAGCGTCGAGACCGACGTCAACACATACGTGAAGTGGAATTCGTACAAGGGCGCCAATATCGCACTAGATGGGATTTTCGTGGACGAGGCTACCGCAGACACCTCCGACCTCCCATACATGAAGAGCTTGTACAGCTACATCCGCAACAACATGCCCAAGAGCCACGGCAAAGTCTGGACGAACCCTGGCTGCGCGGTCGATGCCAAGTTCTATAGTTATGCGGACATGGTGACAGCCTTCGAGGATACGTACACCGCGTGGAAGAGCTACGGGAGCACGGCGATCAAGGCGAGCCTGAAAAGTAAATCGAGCGTGATGATTCTCAATTATTCGGGAGACTCGAATGGTGTGGCGAGTCAGGCGAAAGGCCTGATCAGCCAGGGCTATCAGGGCGGACTGCTGTACGGCAACGGGGGATATCAGAACTATTCGAAGGTTTGGGGCACTTTCGCCGGTTATGTTCAGGTGTATCGTTAAATCGGTGAAAGTATAGGCACGGTGCGGGCACTGGGCCTTGCTTTTAACAAATCATTGGCCTTGGTATCATGAGTACATCGAATCCTTCCTTTTCCCTTCTGTCTGGGCAATCCTTCTCAATAAACGCCAGAATCAACATGTTACAAACCTCGACAGCTTTTTCATGCCTCTCTCCACGTTACTTGTCTGAGTCATGACCATAGAACCCTTCCACTCTTCTCCCCTCCTCCACTACCTCATCTCCTACTCCTACTGCCGCTCGGCGGCAGCAGATCCAAGCTCGGACTCGGCAACGGACTACTCGTATCCACACGTCTGTACACCGGTCTGAGACTCAACCTCCTGCCTAAGCCCACCGTCTGCTCAAACCTCTCCTGCAGCTTACTCGGCCTTCTTCCGACTCCGGCCTCCATCTCCACCATCTGCGACTGCGTTGGGGTCTGCATCTGCGTGTTCTGCGGCTGCACAAACTTCTCTTGCAACGCGCTGCTGGACTGGTACGACATAGGCATCGGAGGTAAGGGCTCGACCATCTCGATGTCAGAGCTCGGGTAGTTAGAATAGACTGTGCTCGTCGCGCGCGACGCAAAAGGGTTGCGGAGGGAGTTTCTAAAATCGTCAATCCTGGCAGTGCTGCTGCCAGAGCTACTCTCTGTCGACGCCGGCCAAGAGAGGTGCGAGAAGCGGCTGACATTCTGGTGTTTGCCAACCCAGAGCATTTGCTCGTGCTCGCGCAGATATCTGTCCGCGCTGAAGCTGTTGAGCACGTTGTCGCGGCCCATCATGCCTAGCTTGCGTCGCAGATCCGCTTTCTCATAAAGGCGCTGCGTGATCTGCTTTGCTTCTTCCTTCGTCGGCTTCAATGGAAGTCGTGGCTTCAAGCTGGCATCATCAGAGAACTCACTCCACTCGTCCAGCAGGCCCATGACGGTGATCTGGGCCCGGGCGAGCGAATAAGGGTCGTTGGGCGCGACGACCGCACTGAATTTCTTCCAAGTGACGGGGTCTGTGACGACACGGAAGGAGGCGCCGACATCTGTGCACACAACAGGCACACCCGTTAGAGCCGCCTCGCCCATAGCCAAAGGCAAACCCTCAGAGATTGACGAGTTGAGGAAGAGCCATCCTTCTTCCAAGACTTTCGATGGGCTGCCCAAGCCTCTGAGAGCGACATAATCGCGCAGGCCCTTTGACGCGAGAATCTCTTTGCACTCAACTGAGTATGCGGGCGCCTTTTCCATATCGCCGTATATGTCAAGCTGGTAGTCCGTGATGCCCCACTCGTTAACGATGATATCGGCGGCGAGCAACGCGTTCTTGATATCCTTGACGAAGCGCACGTGCGACAGCATGACGACAGTCGGCTTCTTCGATTTAATCTCCTTGATAGGCTGGAACTTCTCCATGTTGCAGATGCCATTGACAACGGGGTCGATCTTGCGCGCGTACTCACGGCGATGGCCTAGAGTATTTTCTTGAGTACCGAGCTCTATTTCCCAGGCGGGGTTGAAGAAGTCAGCGCACGGCAGCACGACGTCTGCGTGATGCAGGATTAGAACCGATGCGAGGCGGGAGAGCGAAATGAGAGAGGAGCAGACGAAGGGTGCATCGAAAGACATGGCGGAAGAAAGGAAGACAGTGACCTCTCTCCAGCTGATGCAATGGTCCCAGACATGAAGGGTACAGTTGCGTATGAGCTTGCAGAGAACGCCGTACGAGGCACCAGCGAAGTGGTGAGAAGCCTGGAAGACATCCGGAATCTTCTCCGGAACTGGGACAGAGAAGATGAACAGGTAGCGGTGCCACATGTCCAAGGCGTTGTCGAGGTGCAGCAAAGTCGGGCATTCTGCCTTCAGCCATTGCGACACCGGAAGTGTGTTCTCCATGTCTTCGTTCAACCATAGTTCACGCCATGTCTCCTTGACAATCTCGCTGTTCCAGACTTCATTCCAGTGACCAGTCGACGCGAAATAAGCATTCAAGTCCACCAGAGCTCTTCCAGCCTCCCCGAGGTGATTGTGGTCAAGCTTGATGGCCCTTGAGCATCGAACAAGAGTACTAAGGATTGGAATGAAATTCCTCTTGATATCAGGTGTCATCGCATCAAGGGACCTGCGCTGAATCTCCGAATCAAGGTGGTTCTCAAAGACTCCATGGGTAGGGGTAAGGAAGTCCAAACCCCACAGAGGCAACACCGTGACAGATTGCACGTTTCGCTCGATCTGAAACTTCGGAACCCCGAAGTCGTTGGCGTTCTCGGCGAGGACGTGCCATCTGATAGTCTTGAGATCGTTGACCATATCACGCCGGCAAGCAGAAACACCTCCGCCCTCATTAGGCCAGGTACCCGTATCCATAGCCAGGACATGGAGTTCGTCTTTCGCATCACGCAGCTGAGTAGCGGCAGTCCTTGTATTGATCGTGGAGTCACCGCCTTGGCCAAAGGCAGACAAATCGGGAAGCTTGAACGCCAGCGGTGTCCAAGAGCTGACCTCAGGGTCGATATCGATCCTCGCCATGATAACATCCTCGTACGCGCGGATGTATTCTCCTGCAGCACGAAGACGGCCCATGTCACGAGCAGCCCAGTACGGTCTCAGAACGCGCTCCTTGCGCAGAGCGTTTTCGTCCATCCATCTCGCCGTAACAGCATCGACATCCTTGCCGCTCTTCCAGGCCTTCCAGAGCTGAGTCCTGGCACGGCCGGTCGAGATTGGGTACCACTTGGTGTTGAGGCCGAGGAAGCGGGAGACAGTGTTTGTCTTGGTGGTCTTGAAGGAGAAAAGCAGGTTATCGCTCAGGAAGCTGCAGTTTCTTGGCTTCTTCAGCACATCGAACCAGTCATACTCGATCATTGGAGGCGTCGGCACCAGTTGACCATTCAGTGTTGTGGTGATGGTCGGATGCCATCTGTGATCATAGTCCCAAGTGCTGTGGTAGGTGTCTGAGCCCTGTGTAAACGTGGCTTCCGTGACCTTGGTGTATGGGATATATCTGTCCAGCCTCTCGTAACGTTTACGCCCTCTCAAGCCGGAAAGTCTTGGAAGGGGGTAGCACCACGAGACTCTCATACTGATGTGAGGTAGAATGAACTCGGCGCGGAGGAGCTCGTCGTCGAATTTGGCGTTCTTCCGGTACTCGAATGTGAACCTAACAGGACTGTCATCCTTGATATAAGAGCCAGACGTGATGTAACCTTTCTCGTCATACTGGACCAGTTCTCGGTTGCGGCCGCCTTTGATACATTCTCGGGAGATCGGTAGCTTGGACCCCAACGTCTGATCAGCCGGATACTCGTAGACATAGACGTTGGCGACGGTCTCCTTGGCATACTCTTCGTGTTGAGTGAGGACGAGCTTGTCGTTGTAGGTATTGACAGCCATGAGTTGCTTAACTCCCTCCGGTTCTTGCTTATGGCGGCCCGAGTACTGAAGCAGCTGGATGTTTCCATCCGGCCGCGTCTTGAAGAAGCAAGTCGACGGCCCGTTCACACTCGCAACAACGACACGATTCTTCATCATGACCGTCTTGATACCCTTCATATTGCTGACTAGCGCTGAAAGGGTTTCGCGGCGGTGGAACAAAAAAGCGGGGAGAATGAAGTTCTGCAGGGTCTTGCAGTAAACCCATATTCCGTTGAGGACGAAGGTTACTGGCCAGCGGATGAGGAAGACCTTGTCCTTAATCACATAATCCAGCTCTCTTTGGAACTCAGGATCTGCAACAAGCGAGACGACGATGAACTTGATCGCAAATCTCGTGGCGTAAAGCACTCGGAAGACTGCACGCTTAGCTGCCTCTATGGGCTTTCTCTTGTAGCCACTGGTGTTCATTGGGAGTGGCCTGCCAAATAACTGTTCGTAGCTCTCGTAACTTGCGTTAAGAGCGTCCGGGAACCCTTGATAAACGTAGTCTGCCGCAACTGACTTAGCGTAAGAGACTACAAGCGTCGACAAACTGACGCCCAGATTGCAGCGTTCAATGTACTCCTCAGCGTCAGTAGACTTGTCTTTGCAGAACCTCGAACGGATCCAGCTCGCTTGGTCTTCGGTGATGTCACAGGCCTTGCCGGAGCACCGCTTGAGAAGGAACAATCGGACGTTTCTTGGCAGGTTGTCCCATTCCGTGTCGCAGTTCAAGCCGAGCAATAGGTAATGAAGCGTCTCCTTGTCACCGTTATCAATGACCCTTGAGCGCTCAGTTGCGGAGATCTCGAGTTGGCGCTTGACACCCTCCGGAATCGAGAGTTGTTTGTCGTACTCGTGGTCAACAGCCAACAGCTCGGCCAATGCAGCCTGATCGTGTGACAAGCCAAACTTGGACTGGGCAGTGGCCTGGATAATAGCCTCGGCGACGACTCTACAATTCCGACGGATATCAGCTAAAGTGCGTCCTGTAGAGTGAAGGCCAGAGAAAACCATGATGTGCGTCCGACCACCAGCAGTCCGACTGATGGCTCGCATCTTGTGTTCGGATAAAAGAAGATGGTGCACTGGGACAAGCTCGACAACGATTTCGCCGTTCCTCCAGAGCTCCTCTGTTCGGTAGAGTAACTGGTCTGATGATCGGAAAGCAGCCCGCAGGAGATGTGGCTTGTTGGCATTGACCTGAGACAACAGCACCTCCATGACTTCGGCACCTGGGTGAGTCGACGGGTTGAGCGTGAAGCGGTCCTCAGCAGGAAGCTCGCAAACAGAACCCCAGGTTTCCGACAGAGCCCGCTGGGAAAAATCCGCACCAGAGCTGCTGCTGTAGGAGAAAATAGGCGGCATCTCAATATCAAGAGGCTTCTGATCAATCTTTGAGCTGGGCCATCCGATGTTGGCCGTGAACAACGAAGTGATCGCGGCCGCCCAGGTTCCGGCAGCAAGAGCAATGACGCTGCTATACTCAAAATGCGGCACAGCGCGATGAAGCACAGGGCCAGTCACTAGACCGACGACAGCAGCTGTGAGGAGGTTCTTCAGCGCGCGGGGTCCGCAGTAGATCCTGTTGTACTGATACCAAAGAAGGCCAGTGTAGGCGCCACAGTAGGCCAGATACATGATTGTCGCATCGCGCGATTCCTCAAACGACCACATGAGCGACGCAGAGACGGCAAGACCCCAGATGTGTGTGAAGAAAAACTTGACAAAGGAGCTCCAGTACAGATGTCGTCGTGCGATGGCGTCGTTGATAGCCACCTGCTTGAGATACGCCAGAGAAGTGATAGGCTGAGCGGTTTTCTTGTTCGCCATCATCCAGAGAGGTTGAGCAACGCCGTCGAGGCATACTGCAGCGATTAGATAGTAAGCGAGACCGAAGCCAACTGCAAGACGGAAGATCTGGCTGTCGGCGTCGGAGAGACCGACAAGAGAGCCGCCGGAGATCAATGCGACCCATTTGTCCATAAGGGCAATGACGAAGTAGAGGATACCGCACCAGACCTCGTCACCGGCGTGGCGCCAGTGGAGGAATGCGTTGTGCAGCTTGAGTCCCTTCTGCATGTCCTTCAGAGTGTCAATGGCAGTCTTAGCCTGGAGATTCCACGTTGGGCTGTAACGGTACGGCATTTTAGTTCTCGAATACTTAGTATACCAATCCATCAGGAACATGGTAGCCGAGTAGCCTTCCGCCAGTTTCTTTACAAATTCGTCTGGGGTGGGCTTAGTCCAAGGGTGGCGATTGACCTCCTTGAGTACCGCGTTCAGAAGAGCCGTCCGAGGAAGCGGTGTTGGACCCAGGTCTGCCACGCCTTCTGGGAGAGTGATGCCCTTTGCCTCTGCCTTCTTAACGTACCAGTTGACAACCTCAGTATCCGAGACGATAGGAATCTTCAGGAACCAAGAGCTCCACTGAGATATGATACTACGAGCACCAAGAATGAGTATGACCAAGAAACCTGCAATAACGCAAAGGTAGACCACGATGTCATGGTGAATCCAAAGCGTGATGATAGGCGAGATAAGTAGAATCGGAATACACGCCATGACAGTCGTTCTCCCAGACTGAAACATGAATCCCGGGAGTTGGTAGATGGCCAACGTGGCCAGCAGCGTCAGGTATGTCGAGAGGAAGATGAAGTAGAGGAAGAAAATGATTCCGGCGTAGAAGCTATTGGTAACGCCAATGATGATGAATGCCAACAAGCCTCCCGAAAGAACAATAGACACGCCGGCAACGAAGCGAGTGAGCACGAACATATTCATCGCTGGAAAGGCCATGGAGTGGAGGTAGTAGCTGCCGCCTGATGCGATCCATGTACCGATGGCACCGCAGATTAGAAGGGATACCATAAGTGCTGCGGTGGCCATTGTCTTGACTTCAGCTTCCATGTAAGTGCTCAAGTAGAGGCCTCTCCCAATGGTCGTGAGCAGCATGATGTCGATGAGAGCTGGAACGGCGAAGATACCCAAGAAAGTGATTCGGTAGTGAAAGGGTAGTTCAAGTGGCTTAGCTTCTGGATCAAGATCGACGTTCTTGGACACGTACGTTGTGGGCAGCTCGGTTGAGCGGTCGTCACGGACTGGTGGTGGATGCTCGTGGTAGTAAGCACGGTATCTGTCGAAGAGGAGTTTTCCCAGAACATTGGATGTCATGTCGAAGTATGACTGACACTGCGAGCCCGTACCAAACATCTCTGCGAAGCAGGCTGCCTGATCGGAGTGCGCATTGTTTGGAAGGGGATTGCGGTCGAGGACTTCCAAGTAGACCTCATCGATCGCTGACTTGCGGAACGCGCAAAATACGGACAGGGCAAGGATATCGGCGCTGGCGTCTATTTGATTCTTCTGAAGGATAGTCGTAAGCACGGCTTCGAGTCGCGAGAGAACATCGGCTTGTTGGTTTCTGAGGAAATCCGCCAAGCGCGTGTCAATTTCTCTGAAGACGGAGATGGCGGACGCAAGGTCGAGGTGCGCACAACCTTGCTCACGATGCCAAGCAAGGCGCGATGCAACCAAGTCCTCCGGCGAAATTTCACGACGTAGATACGCGGCCGTGTTCAAATCCTTGAGTTGGGCTACCGTAGGAACATCGATGAGCTGGTATTCCAAACAGGTCCGGACCTTTGTGAGGAAGTTGAGAGGATCTTCGCATTTGGAGGTGACTATACGCTGCAGAAATAAGATTGCCTCCGACGGAGTAAGTTGTGTAATGTCCTGAACGATCCGGTTGGGCAAGTTCCATCGTTCTGATGCAAGACCAGTATGTTCGGACAGAAGGATCTCCCACATGAAGCACTGAGCGCGGGTGTATCCTCTGCTGCACATGAACGTGTGTAGTACAGCCCCGGCAATATCTTCGACCTTCCGTGTGAGATAGATATCCGTGCACGACAAGTCGACTTCGTAAAGGCCCCACCATTGGTTCTTTAGGTTGCTGTGGAATCCAGAGTTCAGCGCCGAGTATACTCTGAGACAATCCTTACTGTCACCGTTGTGGCTGCTGACGAGCTCGA